>CABEEJ010005856.1:0-12298 GCA_901482245.1 Timema douglasi | reverse complement strand
ACCGAGATTCGAACCTCGATCTCCCCGTCCTCAGCAGTCGAGCTCAACACGACAAGTGCGTTAGCCAACTACGCCACCGAGGCGGGTAGTTTAGTTTTAACTTAATTGTTTGGCATTTTGATTGTATGTCAGTTCCGTGATTAATAACAAATGATGTGAACAATCTCCCAGTCTGAACCAATGTAAAGAGAATATAAGGTAGCGCCAGATGGAGAAAGACATCTGATTGGCTTATCTTGTGACGTCACTAAGTACATAAGCCAGCACATTTCACATACAAAGTTACATATATGAAGAACTGAGTATTTGAAATCAAGTCACATTTTGAAACTTTAAATAATAAGTAAATATTTAAAATTAACACTAATTTACGATTATTAACTTCATTAATTTACTTATCAACAAAAAAATTGTGTTTGTTTGTTTTAGTATTAAAATAATATGGTTGTTATTGAATGAGTGACGTAAGCAACGACATAATCAAATTCCACCAAATGGTGCTACCTTTCTATTATCTTTATATTGGTCTGGACCCGCCTCGGTGGCGTAGTTAGCTAACGCGCTTGTCGTGTTGAGCTCGACTGCTGAGGACGGGGAGATCGAGGTTCGAATCTCGGTCGGGTGAACTGAAGGGGGTGGTTTTTCCTAATTGGTTTTACACTCTCCCTCCACGCAAATGCAGGTTCACTTCCTCCAATTCAACCTTCCCAATTCCTAATCCATTAGAGTAATTAGTACTTAAAGCGTATAACCCGAACGGGTAGTAAAACGCGGTGCTAAATATTATTATTATTATTATATTGGTCTGAAAGACGCATGCATATATTTTTTTAAACTTGTCTCTATATGGAAGCTAATCAAAGAGTGTTTAGAATATTAGCTCATTCCAAATGATTTGAATTTAACATTCTAAGCAATCGGTCGAGCACCTCAATATTACAGTATTTATTTTAATGTTAACATTTATTGTGAGATTGACTTCTTAAGCCACGTAAACAATGGTTATTATTTATGAATATAATGCCTTATTGTATATTAAATGCATTTGTTTTATCTCTAACTTGAATACCAAGTGAGTGACCTGACAGTCTAAGGGTAAGGCGTCAAACTTCTGTGTTGGGGGTCCGGGGTTCAATCCTCGGTCCCGGTACAGATTTATTTGATTGCCAAACCCTTCCTTCACCTCTGACAAGACGTGTATCAATCACATCTTGTGAATGTCTGGAATGCTAGGTCTCCATCATGGTTCGGATCTCACGTTAAACTGTAGGTCCTCCATTCATCTCACAATCACCCTTCTATTACACATTAAGGTGAGTGCGTGTAGTCCTAACGGGTAGTAAGACGTGGTGTTAATAATAATAATAATAATTATTATTATTATCATTATTAATATTATTACTAAGTAAATATATATGTCGCCAACAATGAATGAAATCCAGGAAATCTATAAAATGCCTAGGCTTTCTATATAATGCCAGAGTGGTTTTTGCAAAGTATGAACTAAACGAGCTTAGCTGTTTGCTGTTTGCTGATTTACATATTTTCAAAACCTTTGTCTTATTAAAGTCCCGGAATATGTTATCAATTCTTTTATCCAGTTCTATGTAAGTCTTTCACCATTCTTGCAGGTTCACCTAATTCCTAGGATTTAAGATGGCCAGTTAGGTTATTTTAGAATAGGGTAGTTAGGTAAGGTAAGGTTAGGCTAGGTTAGGTTAGGTTAGGCTAGCTATTGTTCTTGGTAATATATAATGACTGGCTATTCTATAAACTTCCTACGAAATTTATGAAATACAACAGTAAAGCTAATGTATTTCATTCGTTGTTAAAACCACTTAGTAATTATATAGAAAGCCTAGACGTTTTATAGAATGCGTGATTTACATATATTACCGTTAGCATTTATTCATTTGTAATCCAAGAAGAAAGTATAGCCCAAATTTCAACTTGAAATCCAAAGCGAAATTTCTCCAAAGGAAAACCTGAATACTTTAATAATAATAGAGACATGACATAGTAATTATTCTTAAAATGATGTTTTCAGTATTTAGTGAATGTATGAAGAGAGGTTTTATAAATCAAATTTGATATATGTGTTGATGCTATAAATACTGGTTTAATGGTAACACCACCCTTATTCACCAAAGAATAAAGGCTGGTACACAACATTAATGTTAAATAAGAATTCCAAAAACATAATGAATGCAGAGGAGCCGATAGGACGATCACAAGGTAAGTATACCGTACTCAGGTCTATTTGTCTTCTGCTTCCCCGAACCCACTCTACAAATATTTAATAACTTAAATGATCGAAAACCTACGGCTATCAGTGAAGGGTATAACAAAAGTATATGAAACGTAAGGAATATTATTTGTAAATAACAGTTTATTTATTAATATAAGATATAGATAGGTTGAATATTGCATAATACAAAGAAAAATATATAGGAGAACATTTTAAAAGCGATAGTTATGGGTCATATCAATCACCCTAAATTTGATTAATAATTGATTACTCGAGTCATCAATGACTTCCACAAAAGATTCAATTTAAAGTACTTGTAATACTTTCCAAGTACTAACACTTGTACATAAATAAATACAACACCGGACCAAGCTTCCTTAAGATGACAAAGCCTTATTCCCACCAGGTGGGCTCCAGAACCGATCCCAAACAATATCAACTCAATCTTAGGTTGTCAAGTTTTTTAGAAAGAAATTATAAAAGGATTACGTATAATAAATAACAAAATACTACAGAATAAAAAATCAGTTTTATGCCAGACGGGCTATAAAGTTAACAACACAATTATCATAACAATATAAGGCCAATCTTCGCTCAAATGTGGCGTCTCACGCCAGATGTAAAATAAGTTTTAACCATTATAAAAGGAATATTGAAACTCTAATCTCTGCAAAATATGACGTCTTATTTATATTGTAGATAATAATACCACGTAAGCCCAAAAAGGGGACTTTGCATCCATAAAACCTAATATAAAGAGTAATATTATTTATCATAACTAAATTTACATATCAAAAGATTGAAGTTTTACGCGATATCCTTCACTAATTATCTATAAATTTTAATATTAATACTTATTGGCCGAAAAAATTTTTTAAAATATAATAGCCAAGATAGAATTTTGTACCTTATAGCCTCCTGGACATCTATATGTGTCCAAGGACAGTATCCTGACAAGAGTAAATCACACATCTGAATTATACCATTATATACGCTAAGATGCTTGCTCAGAGAGGGGGGAAATAGGGAAACGAAAACAAAGGAAAACACAAAAACAAAGAAGAGAGGGAAGGGATAACTAGACAGAGGTAGAAAAATTGAGTAGCTTGTAGAAAGACCTAGAAAAATATTTTTTTAGATAGCACCATCTTCTCGGGCATGTACAGCACACTTTACCCAACATGCCCCGCGATGAATAACCGTGCAAGCTTACACAGTCTTCACGCGATTAGTATTCGTGTAATGTTTATCGCGGTATGTAGTGCTTGCGTGGGGAGTCGACTTGGGAGGCGCAACTACTAAATGGGGCATTGGTGAGTTCACTCATTTTTATTTTTTTTAATAGTGTCCAATATTGTTGATTTATTTAACTCTTGTAGATTTATGGTAATTAATGCTACATAATGACGCTGGTGGCCCGCTATGTTTGCTGCATTTTACATGTTGGCCCCAGATCATGAAAAGTTGGAAAACACTTCTTCACTTTGGCCAGAATAGAATTACTGTGTATTAATAGATACCTTTGAAGAATGGCCATTAAAATGGACGTCCTTTAATTTTTATCAACATAAAGACCAACTAGATCTCATCAGACTCCTTCCTAGAAAAATATAAAGTCGTCTAAATTTAATTACAACCGGTCGTGCAAGAACTAAAGCAAAACTTTACAAGTTGTGAATGGCCGAAAGCTCACATTGTGGCTGTGAAGCACCGGAATAAACGATAAAGCATATCGCTTATGAATGCCTTATCATGAAATTCCAAGGGCTCAGGAGTGATCTCACTAGAGACATACCAGAAGAAGTTGGCTGGTTATGTACTCTCTTTGGACATTAATCTGGGATAATATTTCTAGACCAAATAGTGTTATATTAACATGGATTTATTTTATTTCGGTGACCTGGCGGTCTAGGGGTAAGGTGTCAGATTTCTGTGCTGGCGGCCGGGGTTCAATCCTCGGTCTAGGCAAAGATTTATCTGATTACCAAACCCTTCCTTCACCTCTGACAAGACATTTTGTCAATGTGGGGAATGCCAGGCCTCCACCGTGGTTCGGATTCAACGTTAAACTGTAGGTCCTTCATTTCATCTCACAATCACCCTACCATTACACATTAGCGTAAGTGCGTAAAGCCGGAACGGGTAGTAAGACGCGGTGCTAATAATAATAATAATAATATCTTATTTTACTGTACTGACTGTATACTATTGTATCTAATTCATCCTATATCTTATTATATTGTTATATCTTGTATCATACTTTATCATTGTATACCCTATAAATACATGCAACACGCTAGATTAAAATAAATAAATAAATAAATAGTATATTTAGAAGAGTCGATCTCAGTCACTTCTATGCAGCAAATAAGAGTTACCTTAAACCAAAATCCTTTATTTAAGACACGAATCGATGTTTCCATGGACTAACGCGTTACTCTGGTATTGGACTAGATTACCGATGTTGGGGAGATTGAGGCTGGAATCTCATTTGTTTGTACTTATTGGTATTTTTACCTAGATGGCTTCTCACCCTCCCTTGACACGAACGTTGATACATTTCCTCTAAAACTATATCCATCCCAGTCTTTAGAGTAATTAATGAATGCGTTAATAATACGTGGTGAAAAAATAATGGAATGTAATTTAGTCTTCTTTGCTAATCACATTCGTAAAAAAGAACAGCAAGAGGAGGTGAGAGTGATAGAAAGGGACAGTAGGTACGAGGAAAACAAAATACACTAATTTGGTGGAGTTTTCTAGTTCCGCCATCAACTCTTCCCCTGCTAGAAAGCTTCCTCAACTCGTACATTTTTAACGAAGTTTTGAAAATGGTTGGAATATTTAAGTGGCCCCCCGCTCAAAAGTTACCTAGCGTCGAAAGACTTTAAAATGAGCTTCAAGCCCTCCTTTACCAGCCACTTTTCATTTCTTTGTAGGTAATCCATGTGCCATTCAAATTAATCCTTGGCATAGCCTTGCCTTTTAACCTTATCGGCTAAACTTATTCTACGGGATATCGGACATACGCATGCTCCGAGAAACTTCTCACAGTAGAACAGAAAATGCATCTTTATTAGTCTTCTATCCAAACACCAATTGAATTTAATCAAATAGCCAAAGCTATTATTTATATGTTTTAGTGAGTAATTCTCCATCTAAATATCATATTCTAAAAATTGAAAAATGACACCTGGACACGGGAATTGATCCCGGGTTCATTGCCTTAGTAAGCCAATGCTCTTACCACTGAGCTATCCAAGATTCGTCCCGTGGACAGGGTCATTCTTCACTCATATTTTAAGGCAGAGTCTATGATGGACGTGCGGAAATCGTTGGCTATAAATGTGTGATTTTATTAAAATCACATTGTCGGTGACCTGGCGGTCTAGGGGTAAGGTGTCAAACTTCTGTGCTGGAGGTCCGGGGTTCAATCCTCGGTCCCGGTAAAGATTTATCTGATTACCGAACCCTTCCTTCACCTCTGACAAGACATCTTGTGAATGTGGAGAATGCCAGGCCTCCGTCGTGGTTCGGATTCCACGTTAAACTGTAGGTCCTTCATCTCATCTCACAATCACCCTACCATTACACATTAGCGTAAGTGCATATAACCCGAACGGGTAGTAAGACGTGGTGCTAATAATAATAATAATAATAATAATAATAATAAAAAAATCACCAGCTACCAGATAACGCAGCCACGTTTGACTCGGTTCGGTAATTGGCTTAATTTTGCCACTTGTGCAATTATTATAATTGGGAAGAATGACCCTGGGCACGGGACGATTCTTGAATAGCTCAGTGATTATAGCATTGGTGTACTAAGCCAAAGGTCCCGGGTTCAATTCCCGTGTCCGGGTGTCATTTTTCAATTTCAGAATACGAATTGAATTGTTGTGTAAGAAACGACAAGTTTAAGTTCTTCAATAACTACTCAACACTTCGTTTTTAGGCCATTAAATTATCTGTAAAAGAGATATATAAAGCATTCTAACACTTGGCTCTTATTAATATATAAAAACAATTAATATTACTGTTAAATATAATTTTTTATCTACAATAATATAACGTTGAGAGTTTCTCGGCACACATTTTGAGAACCAGTGGTCTAGACATCCCAAATTATTTAATAAGTGGTTTGTTATTTTAAAATAGGGATATTTCACCCTTCCACACTCTTCCTTCTGTGGGTATAGGTTGTAAGAATGGGTTGCAGCCGAGTAAGGGGGAATTGACAGGATTCTGACTTTGTGGGTTCATAATCGACGTCTGATTTGGGTTATTCTGGTTTTTATTGTAATATAATGATCTATCACAAACCATTATTTTAATAAGAAATATTATATAATATAATATATAATAATATGGAAATTTAATAAATATTCTTAGAAGCTCGTTACGGATCGAAGTATGCAAGTAATTCTTAACCAATGGCCTGACTGACCTCTAAGTAATCCCACACTGTTGTGAAACCCGGTACCCCGGGCTTGATGGTAGCTCTCCAATACACGTACTGATGATCTGGTGTCGTAGCACGCGTTGACTCAAAAACGGTCAAAGTGACGCCCTAGACTCGATGGTGATTAGTCAGCCCTCTTAGCTTTGATACATCACTATTTTTCATGGCTTCTAACCTGATCCACCGTGAGGAATACCGAAACACTGTTTATGTTGTCAGTGCATCATTTATTTTTGCCTATTAGTTAATCACAACACCGTGAAATACTCGTTTTGTCATTTAAAATTCAGAACACAACAAATGTTAAACACAAGCCTCAATTTAGGCCGTGTCGATTACAGCTCAATAAAAATAAGACTGAATCCCATTAAATATAACCCGCCTCGGTGGCGTAGTTGGCTAACGCGCTTGTCGTGTTGAGCTCTACTGCTGAGGATGGGGATATCGAGGTTCGAATCTCGGTCGGGTGAACTGTGGGTGGTTTTTCCTAAATGGTTTTACACTCTCCATCCAAGCAAATGCGGATTCACTTCCTCTAATTTAACCTTCCCAATTCCTAATCCATTAGAGTAATAAGTACTTAAAGCGTATAACCCTAACGGGTAGTAAGACGCGGTGCTAAATATTATTATTATTATTAAATATATTTATATTTAATATAAACATTGCACAATACATGTATACAGCACAACACAAATACGTTAAAAGATAAGATTACCTCGTTTTAAGTAAAGTTTCAAGCAAAATGTCGTGATTATAAGATCAAAGTAAATGGTTATAAAGAAAAATTTAGTTTCTCTTAGATAGAGTAATCAATTATTTTTAAGGATAATTAGAGAACATTATAAGATAATTGAGGAATAATTTAATTGTATATCTGCTCTAGAACTAATGTTCCCACAATACGTATCATAATATTTCTCTTCAAGTAGGTAAATACTTTGATATTAATTTAACTGCAGGCGTGTTTTCGCGGTTGAACTGGTATCGATGCTAATGAAATGTTCAAGATCGAGACTATATCAGAGATCGGTTCGGTAACGCTTTCTTGGACCAGACTAAACAGTATGATAACGACCAAAGAGCCGAGAGTCTGTGCACCAATTTCAAAACAGTATCACTTCTTAGATTAGATTTAAACGTGTATAGCTTCGTTCTTCTATGCTGGCAGCCGGGGTTCAATCCTCGGTCCCGGCAAAGATTTATCTGATTACCAAACCCTTCCTTCACCTCTGACAAGACATCTTGTGAATGTGGGGAATGCCAGGCCTCCACCGTGGTTCGGATTCCACGTTAAACTGTAGGTCCTTCATTTCATCTCACAATCACCCTACCATTACACATTAGCGTAAGAGCGTATAACCCGAATGAGTAGTAAGACGCGGTGCTAATAATAATAATAATAATAATAATAATAATATAACTTCGTAGTCAATGGATTTGAAGTTGTTGTTTTTTTAAGTTAAACTGGACAAAATTTACTAGATAAAAATACATGGCATTAAGTAGGTACTTCAAAACAGTTTAGTTACGTATACAAGAAAGAGAGAACTATAATATGATCGAGGTTGATTTAGTATTACATACAGTACTTCATGTTTTCTTAAGGTTATTTTCAGGAATATATTACGTTTAGCTTGATATTTTGTGTAGATATTGGGACTAGTCAAAATATGAAACAATCCAACTAAGAATAAAATGAATTAGCTCATTTTTCACTGGTTTGCAGTACTTGTATTAGGATTACATACATTAACCTACCGGCTGTTAGACTTACTTAAACCAAACCACCATTATCTATTATTATTATTGTTAGCTCCGCGTCTTACTACCCGTTCGGGTTATACGCACTTACGCTAATGTGTAATGGTAGGGTGATTGTGATCCACATTCACAAGATGTCTTGTCAGAGGTGAAGGAAGGGTTTGGTAATCAGATAAATATGTGCCAGGAGCGAGAATTGAACCCCGGCCGTCAGCACAGAAGTCTAACACCCTACCCCTAGACCGCCAGGTCACCTCCGCCATTATCGTTTAAGAAAAACATCTCAATGTCGTTATCATGTTCCACATAGTTCAGAACCACTTGGTCTCGTAAACCTTCGATACAAAGACGTAACCAATTCATTGGCGAAAACTCGCCTATCAACAAGCAAGTTTATTCACTAAAGTTATACATGCTACGAGATATAAGTACAAGAATATTTATATAAAAAAGTAAGAAAGTATGTAAGGTTAACCGTACAATTTTTTTAGGTGTTCAAAACTTTCACTTCGTTGCGCGCAGTAAAGTAACTCAGTAAAGACTAGGTTCTGACCCACACCCTTACGACGTGAGCTTGTAACACAACGACTACTGTAATGAAACAGGTGATTAACCTTACGCTTAATAAAGGGAAGAAACAATTTCCTTCCCGACACTCTTTCAAAGAGTCTGGTGGGGGGGGGGATGGATAGTACCCTCCACCCGGGTTGAAGTTTTAAACACTTGCAAGGTTGTTAAAAGTATGTGGGAAAGTACCGACCTTCTCTTGCTGCCATAGTTCCCTGGAGATACGTACCTAGTCTACAAAACATGGCCCGTGTTCCCGATATTACCTGGTAGGACTCGTAAAGAGCTGGCTCTCTCTGGTAACATGTAACGTAGACAGCCTTCTCTCGCCCTCAGCCCCCAAAAAACTAGATATTATATCTCTCTCTTTCGTGAACGAAGCTATGTGACCTAGGTGAAATGGAGCTTCCGTTTGTTTGTCCTGAATTGTTTAGCGCAGCACTGATCACCAACATAGTGGAACAAAACGCCCATATGCCCCGTTCCAACCAATAATAGTTTATTTTAAAGGGTTACGTAACTACTTCTAGAATCAGAATCGGGGTTTACGTATATAAAAAAAAGCCTGATATAACCAGCACGTGTCTTTAGAGATCCCAACCCCGGTGGTTTCTTATAGGGATTGACCATCATAAATCTTCAAAGCCACTAATTAAATCCTAGATTTATATGTTAATATAATGTCTTCTAAAAATAGATTTATTTGTTTGATAATGGCTAAATCTGCGTTCCCATGATATTTCACACGAAACGTCTTGTAAATAGGCTAATCATAGAATGTCACGATTATTTTTTAAATAAAACTATTGGAAATTTTTAAATTTTATAAGAGATACGTTGAACCATTATTAAATAATAATATATGTCTGCACGTTGTAACGTATTAATCTTACCAATAAATGTCTTACTTAATATTTAGCATAATCTAGGACACTCCATTTTAAACTTGGCAGCTAGAATCATAGTCAGACATATAGTACATGTATTTAAATTTAACTGGGCTAATTTTATAATACATTACATCAGATAGCAGGCAGGAAGTTATAAGCTCCTATTGGATAAAACTAATTAAGTTATCCCACTAGATAGAGATATTCATTTTAGCTAAACGGTCGCGTCTATGCTCTTTATCTAAATAAGGCCCGTCCCACACCGTGGATACCATAACCATCAGCCCTCACACAGTGGATAACAGAAATATCAGGCCTCACAAAGTGGATAACAGAACCATCAGCCCTCACACAGTGGATAACAGAACTATCAGCCCTCACAGAGTGGATAACAGAACCATCAGCCCTCACAGAGTGGATAACAGAACCATCAAGCCTCACAGAGTGGATAATATTACAATCAAGCCTCACAGAGTGGATAACATAGCCATCAGCCCTCACACAGTGTATAACAGAACCATCAGCCCTCACAAAGTGGATAACAGAACCATCAAGCCTCACAGAGTGGATAACATAGCCATCAGCCCTCACACAGTGTATAACAGAACCATCAGCCCTCACAAAGTGGATAACAGAACCATCAAGCCTCACAGAGTGGATAACATAGCCATCAGCCCTCACACAGTGTATAACAGAACCATCAGCCCTCACAAAGTGGATAACAGAACCATCAAGCCTCACAGAGTGGATAACATAGCCATCAGCCCTCACACAGTGTATAACAGAACCATCAGCCCTCACAAAGTGGATAACAGAACCATCAAGCCTCACAGAGTGGATAACATAGCCATCAGCCCTCACACAGTGTATAACAGAACCATCAGCCCTCACAAAGTGGATAACAGAACCATCAAGCCTCACAGAGTGGATAACATAGCCATCAGCCCTCACACAGTGTATAACAGAACCATCAGCCCTCACAAAGTGGATAACAGAACCATCAAGCCTCACAGAGTGGATAACATAGCCATCAGCCCTCACACAGTGTATAACAGAACCATCAGCCCTCACAAAGTGGATAACAGAACCATCAAGCCTCACAGAGTGGATAACATAGCCATCAGCCCTCACACAGTGTATAACAGAACCATCAGCCCTCACAAAGTGGATAACAGAACCATCAAGCCTCACAGAGTGGATAACATAGCCATCAGCCCTCACACAGTGTATAACAGAACCATCAGCCCTCACAAAGTGGATAACAGAACCATCAAGCCTCACAGAGTGGATAACATAGCCATCAGCCCTCACAAAGTGTATAACAGAACCATCAGCCCTCACAAAGTGGATAACAGAACCATCAAGCCTCACAGAGTGGATAACATAGCCATCAGCCCTCACACAGTGTATAACAGAACCATCAGCCCTCACAAAGTGGATAACAGAACCATCAGCCCTCACAAAGTGGATAACAGAACCATCAGCCCTCACAGAGTGGATAACAGAACCATCAGCCCTCACAGAGTGGATAACATAGCCATCAGCCCTCACAAAGTGGATAACAGAACCATCAAGCCTCACAGAGTGGATAACAGAACCATCAATCTCAACACATTAGATGATAAAACAATAAGGCCCCACACAGTGGTTGATATATAAAGCAATAAGGCCCTTTACAGTGGATGATATAAATATCTATTAGGCCCCACACAGTGGTTGATATATAAAACAATAAGGCCCCATACAGTGTATGATATAAATATCTATTAGGCCCCACACATTGGGTGATATATAAAGCAATAAGGCCCTTTACAGTGGATGATATAAATATCTATTAGGCCCCACACAGTGGGTGATATATAAAACAATAAGGCCCCATACAGTGTATGATATAAATATCTATTAGGCCCCACACAGTGGGTGATATATAAAACAATAAGGCCCCATACAGTGTATGATATAATTATCTATTAGGCCCCACACAGTGGGTGATATATATAAAACAATAAGTCCCCACAAAGTGATGATATATATAAAACAATAATTCCCCACAAAGTTATGATATAATTATCAATTAGGCCTCACACAGTGGCTGATAGAACCTGTAGAGTTCTCCTACAAAAGAAATCTAATCGTATATCCTAACAGGACGAGTAGTTCCCTGGCTATCTAAGGGAACAGCATCAAAGAAGTGACAATGCGCCCGTAGCCCCTTTCAGCCACTTTACATGCTAATCAGACAGTGTTAGTTGGTCTATCGGCCACTTGGGGCGGGGCCTGTTTGTTTCCCGACAAAACTTTGATCATTCTGAAAGTGCGAGAAGAGATCAGAAGGGGTTTAACGGGGGAAGTGTGTGTGTGGAGGGG
>CABEEJ010005855.1:35314-45537 GCA_901482245.1 Timema douglasi | reverse complement strand
AGAAACTCACTGTAAAACATTGTGTATTTTCTTTTATTATATTATTATGCCCGTGCGAAGCCGGGTTGGGCTGCTAGTTTTAGATAAAAGAGAAAAATTATATGTTAAATACATTAAATTGTATTTAATAATAAAAAGGTATTAATTATTTGGTAACATTATTAAAATTCAATGCAACGAAACATATATAGTATAACTATACTTTCTTTTTAAGTTCAATCGGTATTTAATTAAACTTATATCTTTGTTTGGCTATCTAAATTTCAATTAAAAGTTTAGAGTATTTTTGTATACATAAAATACATAGATAAATAATTGTCATGGAACAAAAGAAAATTCAAATATTGATACGTGTGGCTACAAAGATTGATAGTTTTTAAAATCAATAAGTGTTGTAACTTTAATTTAATTTCTATTTTTATTTACCTTTATTAAAGTGCTAGGAAACAGTTGAGACCTTTTAACAAGCTAGAACTGAAGATACAGAATAATATATTTTAGCTTGAAAATCAAAAAATAAATACATCATCTTTGTATACCAGTAATTACAATAAACTTTAAAGAGTGGGGAAAAAAGACGATTCAGTAAGAGTAATTATTTTTTTGTAACAGTTCACAATAAAGTATAAACAACCAAATAGTAATTAATAATACGGGTATTCCTTAGTAATAATAATAATAATAATAATGATAATAGCTACGATTCTATTTAGGGTTCATTTACTATAGTACTGGCCAACAGTCGTACGACATATAACAGGCCAGCACTGAAAAGTACACAAGGACCTGACATGTAATCCTAAATACATACAAAAAATAGAATTACCAATCATAATATAGCTAAATAGCTGAACGTACATACAAATAAATATTTAATAAAAGATAAGAAAAATTATAGTAAAAAAATAATAATGATAATAATCAATCTTATTAAAGAGTATTAGTGAAAATCAAAAAGTATTGATTTAATTTCAAACATAATAAAATAAAAACAGTACGAATAATAATTCAAATATAAATAATAATAAAATTACATTTTATAATAGGTCTAAGATTTCTACGTAAATATTTCACAGGATACTTGTTTAGCCACCTAATTTCTTGAATAGTGAAATAGCAAGCAAAAATCTAAATTTCATTGCATTTTAAATTATTTGGAACAACATGCTCTATAGGGTATTAACCTGACAAACTTGATACTATATTTTCAGTTCTTGGAAAATGTGATTCTTTATATCTAGAAGTGGATTGAATATTGTTAAAGACTTGGTTTCACTGATAAATGCTATTTTGTTTGTCATATCTGGTACGCTATAAAAAATAAAGATAAATATTTATGAGTAAATTAATAACAGTTTTGTCTTTTATTTGTGTGATTTTTTATTTTCTCGACTAGACAAATCTATATAATAATTACTGTTACCAATTGCTTAATATTGTTATTTGAAATTATGGCCTTCATAATGGTATTCGCGCTATCTCTTTTATGAATTTTATATATAGTTACTTATAATATATTAATATGTAATTCCCATTCACAAAACAAAAATTATTTTAATTTCTATTACATCACAAAGTTTATCACCAGTCTTTCACGATCTAGTTTTACGATTGACCCAAATAAGTCAGGTAAATTCATACTTGGTAAGGTTTAATGCATATTTATTTACACATAGTTTACTGATAGTGCATATTAGATATATGGTGACGTTTTCTACAAATACACATATTTATATAGTTGTTGTAGAAGAAAAAACTAGTGCTATTTTATAACAAACAAAAAATTCTCTAAATATTAAGATGTATAACGACTCTTTGAACTGTATATCATTTTACAGCTTCACTATTATTATTATTCAAAATCATCATTGTCATCATTAACATTGTCACCATCATCATCATTATCTGGGTACTCTTCATATTCTATATCAACTTCTTGTTTATCACACAAGCAGCTACAGTAGTCCCATGGCTTCTTTGGTGCTGACTGACGGCTTTGAAAAGTTACCAGACCAAATTATGTATCCCTACGCCGAACCATATGATCTGCAAAAACATGTGTTTAGCAGCTGTTAGTTCTGACGGTCAAAATTTAGGTATATACCTAAATGTTGACTGTCAAACGTCAGCTGTGAGGTGTCGGTCAGCACCAAAGAAGCCATGGGGCTACTGTACATATGTCAGTGCATGGGAGCTCGTTCATTATCCTGGTTGACAGGATGTGCAGTTGTTGCACGATATCATCTTCAGTACTGCCTCAAGAGCGGGTTGACTTTCAAGTCACTTAATGGCAACGCACCGAATTGTAAAAAAACAAAAAAAACATAAGGGGTAATCGATAAAAAGGGGCGTGGACGTAGCATAAAGTTTGCCAATTTTCCAGCGCCGTATTTAAGAAATTGCTAAAATTAAGGTGCAATTTGTTAGTCTTAATATATGTTTAGTAAAATTAATTTTAATTTAATAAAAGAAAACAAACATACACAACACAAAAATTAACTAATACTGCCACTAACCAAACTATAATAGAAACCTGTTGACAAATGCCAGGCTGACAGTTCACGAGTGGCTAGTGCTACCAACATAATCACGCTTGCTTTCATATCAGATGACAGCCCTTGCCGTGTGATACGCTAAAAAACACTGTTCGCAGCGCAAACCTGTATCTAAGATATAACTAGCACCGTAATATTAAGGTTTAAGAAAGAATGAAATATTGGGACTTCTGAGCACGCCTGAAAATATGTTTGTAATGTGACGTGTGAAAATAAATAATGGCATCTTCATAGGTAAGCTAATGATTTTTGAAAGTGTATGCTTTCTTTGAATTTTCAAACCAACCACCTACAGAATGTGTTATTCTATAGCTTGAATTATGTAGAAATGTATTAATTATTTCTCAGTATGTTGACCACAAACATCTTTAATTGGAGAGTAGTATTGTGTTAGCATAGGTTTACCTGAAATTATTGTACCTTGGTTGGTAATAATTATTTAGTGGTATATACAGCGACACAAGTTAATAATATAATGCTGTCAACAAGGATAGTAATGACAAAATAAGTTGATAGTTATATTTCAATGTATGAGGTATTTAAGATACTTTATGCTCTGATTTTTAAAAATCATGAATAAATTAAAGTGTCGTAGCCTACAATTGTATGTAACCGAAGCGTCACTAACCACTGATTCTGGGGAAATTAAAATATTTTTATCGTAATAATTTTATTGCTAGTTATCAATTTTCTTTCAATTTCCTTAGACAATCAATATAAATATGGTAAAACACACGTGATCAAAAAAATCACGAATATATTGTCATCTGGAAACATCTTATTTAGTTTTTAGTGCTTCCAGTAAATTTGGCAAGATGGCGCTTACGATACTCTCTCTATCTTTAAGGGGATGATACTATGTTTACATCATCTGTTGTTCTTTACCTTAAAATAAGAATGAGAATTGGTCAACTATTTAAAAAATTAAAAACTGTTTTTAATTTAAAGGTTGAACACAAAATTAAAAATATGTTTATTCAAACGCGAGGGCTTTCTCTCAGCCCAAATGGGTAAAACTTTACAGAAGCTTCCACGTAGTGGGGGTGTGCAAAGGAATTGTCATTGCGGGGGAATAACGGCTGCAGTAAGGTTGGTGGAGACTAATTTCTGTGAGGACCTAGTGACGTTGGGTTTATTATTTACCCTTGCACAGAGCAACGTATGAAATTGATACCTGGTTACAGGATCGACTTGAGGCACAGAGCAAATAATACCCGAGACGGTTCAGGATCGAACAGCCACGGGCGTGGACCATATGGAGCGGTAGTTCAGCTGTATTTCTGCGTTATGGATAGCAAAAAGAAAACTGCCACACTATATTTTCCATGAAACTATTTCGTCAAAGGATCCAAACCAATGATGACTCTTCCTGGAAAGAATTTCTGGAGGGTAAAATAGTACCCATTCGGAATTCCGGAGGGAGCGAACAACAAAGAACAATCATCAGATAAAACTTTTCCTTTAATCATAGAACCATGGAATGTAGGTACTATATGAAGGGCTGGGAAAGGGAAAAATTTGAAAATGAAATATTTTTGGTGTGAACCAGGGACGCACACAGAAATTCTTCTTAGGGTGGTAAAAAGTAAAGAAGTTACAAGTCAATAGTCAATCCAATCAATTACTCGTATACGATTCATACTTTGAACAATTACTTTATTAGACTACACATACAGATTATATAGTATAACCTAAAGCGTTACATCTAGCTATTTACTGTAATGATAAATAATAATTTCAATAGATTATAATTATACATATTCATAACATAAAGGGTATTTAATATTGCTAAATCATTTCTTTGTATTATAATTTTATTTATCTTTCATGTTTGCTTGGGGGGGCGGGGTCAGCCGGACCCTATGGACCCCCCCCCCTCCCTCCGTGTGTGCCCCTGGTGTGGACNAATGTTCCATTCAGATGGAAAGAGTGCAGAAATAGGATTGGCAATAGTAAGGAAAAATTAAGTGGTGAAAAGTGTTACTAAGGTGATGTGTCATTATTATAGATAATTGTTTGCGAAATTAAACGCTGAACCAGAGTATATTTTGATAGTACAACTGTACATGCCAGCAACAGACCACGATGATCTCGAGGTATAAGAAACATATGAGGAAATTGAAGTAACCATTCAAAATGAGGGAAGAGGGAAAGTTAACACTATCCTCATGGCTGATTGGAACATTGTGAATGGCGAATAATGATGGCCAGATCTACTGGGAAATATAAATAACAGAGGGCAGATGCTCATCAAATTTTGCTAGTGGAATGACACAGTAGTGACAAACACCTGGTTCCAGAAACGGAAGACAAAACTATACACATGGAAGTGCCTAGGAGACACTACCAGGTACCAAATAGAATTAACGTCCTTGTCATACAGCGATTCAGGAATGGAGTGAAGAATGTGAGGACAATGACTGGTGTCGGTATCGATTTGGACCACAACCTGCTGTTGGCGTACATTGAAACACGATTGAAGAGGATCAGGAAGGTGAGCAAGAGAAAACTAAAGTGGGACTGGCATACGATAAGAGTATCGAATTGCAAAGAAAAAAAATGACCTCATGTACCAGAATTTAAAGGAACTGGGAGGGAATGAAAACAAAGTTGGGTGAACAATAGTAATAGAAAACCCCAAAGTTCAGATGCTGACGTACTATACGGGAAGTTCTTATGATTTGGGAAATATATATTGATAAAATATACAAGAAAAATTGATCAGGGAACCTGGGGAATAATACAGAAGACTATGTAGGGAAGATGAAAGAAGGCCAGGTATTTTAAAGAGTGAAGTGAAGAGAACCATAAAGGACATGTGAAGAAGGAAATCTGCTGGAGATGACAACATACCAACTGAACTTCTGAAGGAACTAGGAAAAATGGATTAATGGCTCTGATAAAACTTATAAATAGGATCTACGAAACAGGAGAATGCCCTAGAGACTTTCTAGACGTAACAATGGTGGTTATACAGAGGAATAAAGCGAAGAAATGCAGTGACCACAGGATCATTAGCCTCATCTTTAATATGGGGAAGATCTTTACATTGGTCTCATTGACTGGTAAAAGGCGTTTGATAGAGGGAAGTGGCAATAATTAATGGAAATACACAAGAAGATCGGCATTAACTGGATGAACAGAGGACTGATTGAAAACCTGTACCCGGGACAGAGAGTGAAGTTGAGCATGAATGATTGAGAGACCAACAGCGTAGAGTTAGGACGAGTAGTGTGGCAGAGATGCTGTTTGTCACCGAGTCTATTCAGCTTGTATGGAGAGTAGCTGGTCAGGGAGGACCTGGAGGGACGTGGCAATTTCAGGATATGAGGATGCGTCATCAACCCAGTAAAATATGCAGATGTTCTAGCATTGCTGGCAAAAATTAATAAGTGTTGCAGGAAATGATGAACCAACTGATGGAAATAGGGAAAATATATTGCATGTAGATCAATATTGAGAAGTCAATAGTAATGAAGATTTCAAAAAAATTAGTAGCCACTGAAATCATAATTGGAAACCATAAGTTTTAAAACATAGAGCAATGCAAGTACTTGAGAAGTCTGCTGAAAAAGGTTGTCCACTGAGCCAAGAAAATTAGGTCAAGGATCACCAAGGTTAAGGAAACTTTCAACAAGAAGAGGTTACTGCTGAACAGCAAGTTTAGTTTGGCACTGAGGGAAAAACCGATGAAATGCTACATTTTGAGCATTGTGCTGTATATAGCAGAAACATTGACTCTTAAGAAGATGGAAAAGAAATACTTGGAGAACTTTTGAAATATAGTTCTGGAGAAGACTTAAGAATATAAGGTGGACAGATGGGCAGATGAAGAAGTACTAAGAAGAATAAGAGGGAAGGGGGTGAAGATAACCATTTTGAACGTGATTCTTCGGTACAAAGCAAACGTGATCGGACGCATCCTTAGGAAGACATGTCTTTGGCACGACGTCATATAAGGAATAGGGAACATTCAAATATTGGATGACTTGAAGAAAAGAAGAAAATTCTTGGCACTGAAGGAGGAGGAAAAGGACAGGGCGCGTTGGCGGTCTAAACTCAATTACAAACGGAATTGACCTGTCGTAAGATAGAACACCTAAAAATAATAGTAATAATGAATTTATTGCGTATTCTCAGGAAGTGAACCATACCTTATTGTTAGAATAACAGAACTTATTTTATAATAAATAAATACAGTCCAAATTTCATAGGAGTCTATCTTTATATGACAAGTAGAAAAGTTACATGAACTACCTTCAAGAATTCACATGTCAAGTAAAGTGATCTATTGCTGTCACTTTTGATAGATATTATCCATAGGGACCTATCATAAAATATCAGTAGTAGTATAGTAAAATTAGGCCTATAAATGTTTTTTATTAATAAAAGCTTAAAATAGGATCATAGTTATCTTGTATGTAACAATTAAATATTATGCCTACACAACTCTTTATTTATGCGATTGTGATACAAGATCTTAATTTATATCTTCCATGGAATCATTTATGAAGTAGACGTGGCTAATACGCAGATGGCAAACAAGATTTGGTTATATTTCCCTCAGTGAGTCACTAAAATTCATAGATATTAATATTTAACTTTATATTTATTTGAATGGTTAGTTTTCTTCTAATTCTGAAAAAAAATTGCCGCTTTTAGCGCTTAGTAAATATTTGTATTTTATTTCATGAGATGTTTTATGTAATGTTTGACATGATTTATTTTTTAAATGACCTGCATAATATTTTAATTTTCTACATAATATACTCAACTTAGCAACAGTAAGAGTTACAGATTCAACACACTCGTTCTTATTTGATCGAATTGTAACCAACGGTATGTAACAATAGAAAAAGGCAATTTCCTACCCTTCCCCCCAATCCAAAACAAGAGTAATGTACACTTCTTTTTTTTTGTCTAGGACAGGTGATGAATTAACGGGAACATCATTGAAAAGAAAACCCCCCTCAATTTCTTTTTTCCACCTCTCCCTCCCACGTATTAAAATGTGTTGGTCTCCCCTCCTCTATTTCCCTGTGGCACGTATTGACAGAGTTGATGGACAGTGATAGATGTTGTATTCCCGCTAGATACTATACACCCACTTCATTGGATTAGCAAGAAGAGGACAGTTCAGTTAGTGGTTTTTCGGAGACGGATTATAGTAGGATTCGATAAGAATAACCTTCTATAACACACGGATTAATAAAGGTAGCGTGTATATTTTTTTAATCACCCCGTCTTACCATCATAAATAATATCAAGTACTGCCCAAAATATCAAAATTACGTAAATAGAAAATTACTACCACATTGGCACATCCACATCAGCTAGTAATTATTTTAGATATATCAAAGATAGCATTATGACTATATCATTTTAATATAAAGGGTTATTTATTTAGATTTAGATTAAATTTTTACCGATGTCCAAATTTTTGGGCTAACACTAAACACTAAATAGATCAAATTTCTTCAAAAATAACATTTTTGTATTCAGGATTATTTTTTTACGAGTTAGCTACTATAGAGGATAAACTGATGATTAAATATTATTATTTTTTGTATACAATATGTATTTAAAATTAAGGTCTGAGTATGTAAGCATTCTTTAGGTAATCTACCCGCATTTGTGTTGAAGGAGAATGGGAAATCATTTAGGAAAAACCACCCTTGGTATACCCGACCAGGATTCAAACCCCAATTCACGTCAGTAGGCCAGTATAACTTGAGAATGATGCCTTATACAGTTATGCCATTAAAGTGGGCCAGATAATGGTCTGATTGCATTGGTAATGAATAATGATCATCTAGAGCAGTGGTTCCCGGCGTGGGGTACGCGTACCCCCACAGTACTTGCCAGGGTGTTTGGGGGCAGGTGAAAATATTTGATTTGTGGCGGAAAGAGCTACAGTTACCTGCAGTGTAAGACAAAATATCAGTCACAAGGTATGAAACTAAATCAACGATATGTTGGGAATCGGTGCGGGTTTTCTTCTATATTTGACCCCAAGAAAATTATTTCAATTTCAAACATAAAATACTTTTGATGATTATTAATAAATTAATTAAATGTGTTTGTTTTTATTTTAAATCTTGCTTTTTAATTTAAAAATATCGGCACTCTTGATTCATCTTAATATCACATTGTTTTTTAAACCAATTACTAACTAATTTATCTTCAGTTGCAACAAATAAATCAGAAATATCTTCTTCTGTAGTAATTAAACATGTTGCTGAAAGTCAAGGGTACAATTTATGGAAATGGGTTGCCAAGGGGTCCGCAAGCGAATGAAGGTTGCTAACCGCTAATCTAGAGCACACAAATAATAAAGGTAGTCTAGTCAAAATCGATAAAAATCACTTATGTTCCTTAAATTATGTCAAAAATGACAACTGCATAGCACATGGTTTGACGCTTGAATACACAAAAATGAATCTTAGTAACTAGTTTAAAATTTAGATAAGTTTTTTTACTAATATAGTAAAATATACAGTCCGATTCTAATAGGAAACATCTTTATTGATTGTTAAAAAAGTTACTAGAACAATTTTTGTATATTCATACGTCAAGCTACTTGATCTCCAGCTGTCAGTTTTGATTGATGTCCAACTCTATTATTCAATTTTAACAACAAAATAGATATTACCAATGCTGTTCAATAAAGCGTGTTTGTTTTTCTTTTTAAATTATATTTTTATTAGAATTCACCATTGTTACCACTGTTACATAATAGCCTAGTCATCTATCAATAAGAAAAATCTTCTCTGAGGATGTAAAAATATAATATTATGCTTATAGTTTTATGTATTCATACGCTTTGACATGTGCTCTGAAAAGATATAAAATTCGGCACTTTGTATTAATTAATTTGAACATTTAATAAACTATGGTAATATGTAATTAATAATGGCGTCACAATAACATTATGATTCCTCCAAATATTAAATTCTACATGATAATTGTAATAAAAGAAGATATAAACTTAAGTAGAACATGAATTAAACAGTGCCTCCACCCATTTTAAAACTAGGATTTTCGGATAAATATCCAATCAATTATGTGAAGGGACATTTATTCAGATTGAAAATGTGTATTTTATAAATTGTTCAGATATTATTACAGCTATCAATTGATATTAGCTATAATCAAAATGATTAACTTTATTTGATAATGTAGTTTCTATGCCAGCTTAGTAATTTATTGCAAATGCAGTTAAGATTGATACTTCATTTATTGTGTGTGATGGGATATGTTTTGTATATTACCTTTTATTTTATTGTGTATCGCACATGTTTAGAAACTGAGGGCAAAAAGGTGTTACTATGAGGTGAAATAATCGTTTTTAAAACATAAATATAAATAATTTTAGTGTTATTTTTGTTGATTGATTGAAAATGGTAGGTTTTTTTTTAGTTTTAATTTTGCTACTCTTTTGGATATTATATATACCAATAAACTATCAACATATATCTAATACCACGATGTTGGCTATTATATAAATTTACAGTCAATATATAATATTGGTGGCTATTTGTAAAGTTGATCAGTGATATTTCTTCTTCTCTTACATCAGTGGTTTTAGTATAGAGCTACTAGAAGGGTAGGCAGGTATAGAATGGTATGGTAATAGAGGGAGAAAGTGGTTACTGCTACCCTATTAAC
>CABEEJ010005855.1:13461-35258 GCA_901482245.1 Timema douglasi | reverse complement strand
GGGGGGATTCGAAAATACCGGCGCCACGGCTACAGATACAGAAATTTACTAAATGCGTGACGAGAATAGGCGTGTTGCGTGTGCGGTTTTGCTTCGCATTATTTTATAAAACTAGTTTGTCATTTACTTTATTTGGTATTTTATTATGTGTTGTTCATACATTTGTAATACACATGTTTAAAAAAAAGTAATATTGATACAAAATCTTTATACACTTGTAGTTTTCTTCAGATCTGAGCTCTCTTATAAAGATAGTTATTTTTGGAAACCACTTAAATAGCTTAAAACTTATTTTTATGTTAGGAAATAAAAAATTAATAATAAGATTACAGAAAAAAGATAGACTAAACCTTAATAGTCTGTAAAACGACCAACATTTAATTTATTAAGATAAAGCTTTTGCGGAACATTTGCAGACGTGTATGTCAAAGAATTGGCCAGTTAGAATCAATAATCTTCGTTTGCTCAAACATTTAAAAATAAATTTAAATGTGAACTATTTTATAGATTTAAAATAAACCATATTATTAAATCAATAGCTCTAATACTATTCTGTTTTTTTTAAAGTTAGGTTGTTGATGGAATGATAAAAAAATGTAATGTGTCTAAGGCTCACAACTCACAGGGAAACATTAGGGCCGAAGGTTTGCATCTAACTTAAAATACGGATCATGAGATTAGATTTCTGTCAACACCAGAGAGGAGATTACCCTTGTGTGATTGTAGTGATACTCAAAAAAAGCATTTAATGGTTTTTCATCCTTTCTTAATGTGTACTATAGATATTTTCCAAAAACTTGTCTTTTTTCCCCCGTGGCTAAATTATTGTAATATTAGAAGCGCAAATGTCAGAAACAGATAGAAAAAAAGCATTAATGGCATACAATTTTAAATCCATATCACTGTTTGAAAAGTCTATTTATTAATGTTTATTCACTAATACTTCAAAGTCTAGTTTGTTTCTATTATTCTTAAAGCTCAATTATATTAATTTTCAATTTTCAATATTTAAATATATATATACATAATGGTCTAATAACTTTAAAAATTTAATAAATCACACTGTAAACCTTATAAGTTTGTATTAAGTGATTATTAATCAACCACATCATTTATCTTTAAACATGACTTCTCATATGTTATATTTTAAACATGACTGCAACATCATGTTTATTTGTGTGTTTGGAAGTATGTTATTCTGCGTGTGTGTAGGCGCTAGAACTTCAAATCCAAGAAACCTATGAAGCTGAAAAGTGGCATACATATTTAGGTGAATCAAAGGGTGTGCGCCTAAGACGTATTTTCTTTATTTTTACATATTTTGTGAGCTTGACGCCTTAGAACCCCATACAAGGCATGTGGATAGCTATAAAACAAAAAACATAGAATATGCAAATTTGGCAAATTTACTGTGCATAATGAAAGTTGAGAAAGTGCATAAAGGTAGAATTATAACTCCTACATTATATTGACAGTATTACATCTTAAACTGCGTGAACGCTGACCTGGTTACTACTAAATCAAAAGGTTCTAAAATAACAAGATTACATTTGGAATGGACTTAAGTACTTAAGAGAACCTTAGGGTATGTTCACGTATGGGGTAATTTTTTTTATAAATATAAATTAACGCCTTAAACCACATGACTACTGATGTGGGAGGTTCAAAAATTAAGAAACATAGAAAGTTGAAGCTTTGCGTGTGTACTTATTGAAACACCAGTGTGTTCAAATTTAGCTCTTTTTTTTAAATAGACTAAATAGACTAAATGAACACTGAATCAGGTACCTACAAAACTTAGACAAGGAAATCATAGCTTTACACACATACTATGGGAAATCTTTAGGTTGTGCTTCTCGAATGCATTAAAAAAATATATTGCGAGCTTGATGCATCATGAATAACAATTCAGATAAGGAGAAACGAGCATAGAAAATATTGTATAAGTGATTCATTTTTTATGGAAATTTTATAACCAAGGAGAAATATTAACATTAAATCTGAGGATATTTTATGAGATCACCTTCACCTGGGAAACGCCGGGTATTTTCAGCTAATAAATTTGAAAACAATTTAATATAATTATAACAATCTTGTACTATACATAGATTTTTTTCTAAACAGCAACTTTATTTTCTAAAACATAAGTTTCAGGAATATATGCGTTGTATTTTAAGAAGTTAAATGGTACAGACCTCCATATTCTCTGTTTTATACTTCCTTGAAACTCAAAGAATTTCAAATGACAAAAAAAAAGAGCATTTGTCTGTGGACTACAATATAAGTGTAAAAAATACCATCTCTTCAGAATCTGAAATCTTTTTAAGTGTCACGGGGCTCATGATTTATAGTGAATTACCCAAAGTGAAACACCTGTGACCTTAAAAACCACGTTCGTTCTTGTCCTATGGAAAAAAAAAGAAACACACAAGAAAGAGAACATTAGGGTGGTTTGAATTCTTTCAATAGTCAGTTGGGGGAGCCCTAAGTGAAATCTTAAGTTGGGCAAAAGCCAGAAGGGGAGAAAGATAAAGATATATATCAGACTTATGTTCGATCTACCGGGCTATAAATTCATCAAACTCAAGTTGAGAGAGGGAAGGAATTCCCGCCCTGTTTCTGTTTGATTGACAACCTTACAGTAGAGCAGAAACGTTATTAAATATTTGCGATCCTTGTCAAGATTTCCCCCACTGATTTCTGTGGAGAAATAATTACTTTGTTAAGGAGAACGCCATCAAAGTTTTTTTTTTTAACTTGGCCAGTTATGAAACTTTATAACGATACTAACTTAGATGTAGACCCATGTACACAGGAAGACAACTATATCTTCTTTCACATATTCTTACATCAAGACATTTGATCTGTATTTGACACATTGGATACATAATATCAATACCTATAAAATTACAATAAGAGCCGGTCTTATGATTACCGGATAAATTTCGCTATTGGGGCGTTAAAGTTAGCGACCAGATAAAATTTATCCGCCGCTTTAATGTTTTACGCGTATTATTAACTGAATTTATCAGCTGGATAAGTATCTGTAGGGTAAATATATTTTCATGAAGAAAAAGAAAAGCAGGTACTGTTTTTACTGCTGCGCGCATGCGTATATGCACTGTTGATACCGCTACAACCTTATAATGGCGGCTAAACGAGTGCGAGTAAACAGATGGTATCACGTGGGCGCAGAATCTAAGTTGTCTTGCAAGTACTAATGGTGTCTGCCAAAATGTGGGCAATAATTGGATACAACGTTTATAAAATTTCATTTATTGTACTCACATTATGATAATCTGTTCTTATATAAATATAACTCTACAGATAGCTTGTCAGTTTTTGTAAATGTTTGAATTAAATGTTCTAACTTTATACATATTTAGAACCTGGGTCTGTGCTTACTGAACATGCGAACCAAGGTTTTAACCGAAAACAGATTTTGATTGGGGAAATTTCTTGAAATACAACGCGTCACTATGGCAACGCCAATTTTAACTTTAAGATAAACGTTGTCAGGTACTTAAGCCTCCCGATAAAAATGTGATGGAAAAATAAATTTTATCTGACAGATAAATGTTATCTGGTGGGCATAAGATGCACTTTTAACTTATCGACCAGATAAAAATATTTAACGGCCAGATTAATATTTATACAGGAGACATAAGACCAGCGCTGAGTAGTATCGTAAAATTGTTAACCTAATATGATACGTTTGTGTTTTTTAAAAGTCTCCTATTACCAAAATCCTAACGTTATTTTAAGGAATTTAATTTATTCTGAAAGGTGAATTTATTTATGTATCCTGAGAGTTTATATAATATATATATATATATAAAATCTAAATTGTGTATATATATATTATATGTATGTAATATATAATATGTATATAATATGTATATAATATATAATAATATAAATAGTATATATATAATTTAGATTATTTGTGTGTATATATATATATATAATTTAGATTATATATATATAAAATGTAGATTATTTGCGTCCTGTGTGTTTGTAACACTCTAAAATGAAAAAGAGTGTTACAGAATTTGGTCACTAAACTGTTTCTATTTATTTTTACTAAGCTAGATTTTATTTTGAGGCAATATTCATTTTTCTACGAATAATTTGTTTATTTGATTTCTTTGAACCTTCTACCTCATTATGTTACTAGAAAATAACATGGTTTCTAATAAGTAATTTAAAAAATATATGTAACCTAAGTGTAAAAATATAAATTTATGGTATTAATTGTAAAACCAGATGAGAAAACTTTCAAGGAATGACGATTCGTTCTAATCTCAAATGTAATAGTATGTTCCACAATGGTCTTGAACAAATTGTTGGTGAACCATGTACCGCTAGCTCAACACGCCACAAATCTACAGACCGAACTATTCAGTTTATTCATATGCAAGATACACTTATCACTATTTCCTACGAGATCACAGCTGTGACGCTAGTGAGTAATTAATTATTTTAGCTAAGAGAGCACATTGTTTAAACATTCAGGGACACTAACTACGCTAAAGAACACGCTAATTATTATTTTTAGCACCGCGTCTTACTACCCGTTCGGGTTATCCGCACTTACGCTAACGTGTAATGGTAGGGTGATTGTGAGATGAAATGGAGGACCTACAGTTTATCGTGGAATCCGAACCACGGTGGAGGCCTGGCATTCCCCACATTCACAAGTTGTGATTAGACACTCTAAATTAAACGTTACTCATCCCCTTACCCATTAACTAAATTCATGCAAACAAAACTGGTAGTAAAAACCGCTGCTGAAACAAATAATTTTATCAGAAATATGAAATGGGAAATTCATAAGCTTTTTAACATCCTGGGTTTGATCCCCTAACCAGGATACGTATTGAATATTTATAAGTTCTGCTGATCAAACTATTTCAGGTTAAACTCCAGTTTAAATTGTCACATTATATTCTTAATATAATTGTTAAGTTTACTAAGCACCATTCATTTGAATAGTCAGTTAAATAGATATTATTAAAATATCCATATTGATTGAAGATTCAAGTTTATTAAATTATACCGTACAAGCTAGACGCTGACAACAATATTATCAATACATTAATCACACTGATGGGCATAGAGACAAAGTACCACATGGTCTGAATTTCTAGTGAGGTGAAGGTCTGGATTCGTATTCCGTCTTGATACTCTAAGGGTTTTTTTCCTTACACGGTTCCCCCCTCTCCCTTCACTGAAATATTGGTGCATTTCTCTTAAAACTCCACCTTCCTAATCCTCACCTCATAAGGGCAAAAACGCGTACAGCCCTGACAGATATTAAGACTTTTTTTTTTAGCGCCGCGTCTTAATACCCGTTCAAATGGTATGCATATGCACTAATAACTTTAATGTTCTATGGATGGGGAAGGTTGAATTAAGAGTAAATGTTTTCGATATTACGTGGATTGAGAGTTGAATAAATTAGGAAAGATCACCTTCAATACACCCGATCGGGATTCAAACTCCAATCTCCCTTCATTGGCAGTCTAATATATTGTGAGAAACTTAGACAATGCGTTCCTCAAAGTGGGTCTCAAAGTGGGTGTTGTAATAACATAGATTTTCCCTTTTGTAATATTTCAAATCAAAAAGTTCTCACCCTTAATATTAATCAAATTAATGAACATTTTTAATTATTAAACTCAATGATTCCATATATGCTATAAAATCTGGGTGGTCATATTACTTTAATTTTTATGTGGTTGAAAACGACTCTCTGTTACCGGCTTAAAACCCCTCTTCCTAGACATTGTGAAAAACAAGCCAAAACCAAATAACTTTGTTTCTTTTTCTCGTTTCAAAGCTTGTGAAATAATAGTGAAATATATAGAAATAAGAATCTACTAGAAGCCTTATTCTATGACTATATATAAGGGGGAAAAATACTCCCATTCACTTCTCTCTCAGCCTTCAACCTCTCTGTACGTAAGGTCCACGACGCACTGGCATCCAAATTCCAACTTTATAGTTAGCGTTTTTTAAAAACATTTACTAGATCTACTTTCATAGGAAGAACCTTATCTGACAGCTAGAACAGTTACTAGATCTACTTTCATAGGAAGAACATTATTTGACAGTTAGAACAGTTACTAGATCTACTTTCATAGGAAGAACATTATTTGACAGTTAGAACAGTTACTAGATCTACTTTCATAGGAAGAACCTTATCTGACAGCTAGAACAGTTACTAGATCTACTTTCATAGGAAGAACCTTATCTGACAGCTAGAACAGTTACTAGATCTACTTTCATAGGAAGAACATTATCTGACAGCTAGAACAGTTACTAGATCTACTCTGAATAATTTCTGCATCGAGTGTCATTACATTCAAATAAACCAAATATAATCAATACATCTGTGTTTATATTCTATAATAGACCTGGTATGCAAATAGCGTAAAACTGATATTATTATAACAACTCTAAGGCAAACAACAACAAAACACGAAACAAGAACCCAAGATAATATGACGTAGCAGTCTATGATCCAGAAGGGCCTCAAGAATAACGCTTTAATTTAAATTGACAACAAGGGGCACGAAACGAAAACGCTTCAATGTTGCCCGTGAATAAATAATTATTGTGTATATCCTAAATGATTATAGTTGATAGTATTTTATTATGACACGGGCAGCCTATAGCTACATCGTATTCGTATGTAGACCTCCGGTAACATGCAGAAAACCTAGTGACATCAATTTAAAGCTTTATGTTTATCTACTCGCTTTGCTCGTTGGGGTCTTCGCTCCCAAACCTCCTGTCGGTTTTCTTTGCAAGTGTATGTAGACTAATCTAATTCCAGAGCCGTTTATTGTAGGTTTTACCGTTTAGTCACAAGAGACCTCCAAAGAAAGGTCCGCACCGACTTTAAAGTTGCTCCGCCATTTTGATTTTCTTTTTCCGGGGGCTAAAAATTAAAATGTTTAACTCTTTTTGTAATTTTCCCGTCGGTTGCAGGCTAGAAGCTATAATTTTACCAAATTTCACGATTCTAGCTCATCTGGAAGTGGGTAAACATTAATGTCAGTGAGTGAGTCAGCCATGTGTCTTTATTGTAGTATAATAATGAGCCATCACTGGATGCGTAGCTGGTTCCAAAGAAGATTCCAATGTCACGAAGAAAAAGAAACGGCACCTATTTGCTACTACGTTCATCCAAGTCCTTTCTTTATTGCGATACCGCAAAGCTCCTATTTCCTCCTGTTTTACGTTCCCCCTTGTGAAATAAGAACACAAGACGGTTGTTTGTCGTTTCGACCGAAGCGGACAAAGTAAGGTGCACAGCGGATCGAGGATATTCGAGAGATTTGCGAACCACAAGGATCTACGTGATGCAAACAAAATAGGAAGGAGTGGGAAGAGTAAATCTTGGATGTGCGTCATGGATTACTTCTGCGGGTAAGAGAAATGTATATAGTACGAGTTTTCATTCTGATGTACCGGTGGCTTTAGACGAATGGTTCGCACACCTGACTCTACCGGGCTTAGTGAATGGAATGCATTTTTTTTTTTAACAAAATGGTTCGGGAATTGATGAAATGTCATATATTTAATTCAAGCTTTGATTTAGTTCTGAAACTCATAGGAACATATTTTTGGTTTAGCTAATATATAAATATATATATGTTTATTTGGTATATAGACCTACCTATTTGTATGCTTCAGGAATATTCTGTCTTTGGAGAAATTTTGAATTTTGACTATTTTAACCCGAATAAATAATATTTTTGCTGACTTATAAATATCATTAGACTATATATATTTTAGTTTATATCAAGTACTTTTAAAGCAATTATTCTTTTAGTTGAAATTCACTAGAAAGGCTAATTTCAAATATATCCACCCCTCTTTCTAGGAATAGTGTGTCTACTGCTTGAAAAATGTTTCGGTCTGTTCCTGATAATATTTTTAGTCTAGAAATACGAAAATTTTCAAATAAAGTATGCCAAAGTGCGCAATGCTATCATAGAACTAGATTATGGAACTTAAAGGTAGTATTATGGGCTAGTAGGCATAAACCTAATTTTAAGTTACAAAATTGATTACATATCTAAGCGTTTAATAAATTAAAATATTGTGCTTTCAAGTAAAACTAACACAGTTTTTTTGGGGTCTTATCTTAAATTTTAGGTGCATATTTTGATCTTTAGGTTATTTAAATATTTTTATGCATATTTGGACATTTAAAAAATATGTAAAGTACTAGTCTCATCCATTAAGAATGTATTCATTAACGAGCACCCTATATTACATGTTCCTTTATGTTAAATAATTTAACTTGCATGGAAGAAAACTAACGATAAAAACATTAACAACGACGCTTAGAAAATGGAAACAATTTTATTGCCATGGATTTAGCCGTCGATAAATTGAGAAACGACACGTGAACACAGGAATAAAACCATGGATCCTTGTATATAGCTCAGTTATAGATAATTGAAAAGCCAATCCAGGGGTCCGGCGTTTTATTCGCGTATCCGGGTGTTAATTTTAAATTTAAGGATAATTTAATCTCTTGACAGCTCATCAAATACAAACAAGCTGTTCGAATGCACTACAACGCCGTCTCTACTTGTAAATCATCTAGTTCCGAATAGATTACTACGTGATCAGTGACACAATTAACACTCCTTCTCTGCTGATGACGGGGAGATCAAGGTTCAAACCCTGGTCCGGTGTACTGAGGGTGGTTTTCACGAAATGGTTTTACACTCTTCTCCCTTTATGAACATATGGGTTTACTTCCTCTAGAAGTCAATCTTATTCATCATTACCGTAGTTAGTACATAGACATGTAACTCGAGCGGCTAGTAGGACAAGGTGCTAAAAAAAAACACTACTTCTCGACTGTCATAAGAAGAAGAAACTTAAACTGCCAGGTAAACAGGTTACACGTCATGAAATTAATGTAAAATAATAACAAGCCTATTCATACGCTAAGGAGCGGTATCTTTTGTCAAATGGTGTGAATGTTAAAATATGTAAGGTATCTTCTAAATATGTATCCTTATGTTGATCCAACTTTACTGTAGCAAACACCTTTCTTCATTCATTAACATAATTATTATTTAAATACCAAATAAACACACAGTTCCAAATGGGCAGAAATTTACAATATACTTTCTTTTCAGTTCCAAATATGCTCAAAGCTATACTTTCAGTGTCATGTTATGGAATGTTGCCAGGGCAAACAAAGTTTGTTGTTTAGCACCAATATTTGTATATTTGACCAATCATCAACATGATACACACACATAACTGAGAATGTATTTTCGTTGAGAATTAACTTATGAGTATTCTACAGAGTGAGAACAATTCACAGGTACCTTGTCAATATGACAGGCATGCCACTTGCCAATAACATATGAGGGGCCATAGTACTGTAAATTACTTACTTAATCTTACTCATTAAGGACTATAAAGTAAAAAAGTATGCCATCTATATCTTGTGATAGTTATATCCAGTCCCGCTTATTACACCGTATTTATTTCAGGTATATTCTAATATTATCCTCCCATTAGCGTCTAGGTCTTCCCAATGGTATTTTTTCATTGGGTTCACCAGTAAATACCCTGAACAAGGTTCTAGAATATCCAATTCTCGCTGCATATCCTTACCACCGGAATCTACGAGACTTGATTAACCTAAAAAAGTCCCGTGATGAGTGAAGGATATATAACTCATCATTATGTAGATTCCTCCACTCCCTAGTATTATAATCCTTTTGCTGACCAAATGTCTCCATAAGCATCTAGGTTCCAAACACTGTATTAAAAGTATAAATTAATGTGAATCTCCAGTGAGTGTACAAAGGATGCATTTTTTGTTTCTTTCTTTACCTCCACCCAGATGTATGTGCATTTACTCTCAAATTTACTATCTTCACTCCTACCCCATTAGTCTAATTGAGATTTTTATATCCAAAACCGTTAGTAAGACACAGCGGTAATTAAATAAATAAAGGAATACAGCCATTACCCGACTTATGACACTTCGCACTTACGACGCTATTTGATTGCCACCATACACCGAGTTTGAGGGACTTGTTTCACATATACGACAATTTATCGACATAACGCTACATCTCGCATCAGTGTCCATTGATTTGTATGCTTATCCATTTAAAAATATACTGCCTACAGTGTTTATTCAAGTGTTTTTTACGCCAGTTAAGTCTGTATATGACGACTGCAGTGCAATGCATGCATCTAAAAGTGCGGGGGAAAGTTCATTGCTTCAAGTTGGCGACGAATTTCGAGCTACGACAGTAGTCTTGAACTTAACCTTTAGTAAGTATAGAGTATGTCTGTCATATACTACTTTGGGAAAAATCCTATATAGTTCAAAAGTATTTAAAAAAGATAAAATCTGTGCCCTTGTAAACGAAAAGATTTTTAAATTAATCGTTGTAAAAAACTAATAAACGAATCTGTTATAGCATAAAAATATACTTTATCCTAAGATTAATAGCTTTCAAGTGTAGAACAATTAATTACAAAAACTAGAGAATAATGAAATGTTCAACACTCATTATTTCTTACTAAGGAGAGCTCAAGCAAAGACTTGTTTGAAAAGACAAAACATCTGCATCGGAGATCAAGAGAACAAGACTCATTTTTCTTCATCAAGTTTCAAGCTTCGAGCGTTTACAACTAAACGATTGCTAATGACTGTTGAGAAACGTTTGAAAGATCGAAGAAAAGTGGTCTTGTAAAAAAAATATACCTCTCTCCTTCCTTAACCTCTCGGCTCGACGTTAATAGATAAAATTTAATTTATTAATCATTAATGTTAAATTCATTCTTAACACTGTTTACTCAAGTTTAGAAGCAAATTGTTGGTATTATTTATACGGTCGAAATATCAGTAACCTATGCACTCAGATGATTTGAAAATGTCACCTTTTGGTATTAGAGTTTTGAAATATTCCCGTTGATGACTATATTTTTTACAGGTTTTAAGCATCATGATGGATAACATTATATTGTCAAATATACCTTTAGATAGTTTGTTTGATTGAAATATTATTACTATTTGATATTAAAACAATTACACGTAAGTTTAAAACACATTATGTGCATTGCACTCCACTTGCCCTAAAAAAAAATCCCTCCATTATGTCAGCCTGCAATCGAGCTATATCGACCAAGCGGCCGTCATTGTCTGTCGAAGACAATGCCAGCTATCTGCGGTTAAAGGTTGTCATGTGGTTAGCACAGTTAACTCTCCAAATGTTTTCCTCAATATGTTAGACCAGAGCTGCTACTTTTTCATATAAGTAGCTCCTCATTTGTCCTCACTGCAATAAGTCAACCCTGTTCCAGAACCACTGCTTCACAGTAAAATCTGGAATCACCGGGGATCAAACCCAGGATAACTTTCAACAGTAAGGAACATTAAATACAACGGAGGTGGTCATCTTATATCCTATACCATATTGGAAAACATCAAGGTAGGCTTGTTACTTTTGACGGTAAATGGAGTTTAAAAATATTTGTAACATATATGTTTTACATGCATATGCACAATAGGGTTATTGAAGACTTAATATAATTTCATATAGAATATAATAAATATGAGTTTAAATTCATCATCTTTCATCTGAAGAGAGGGAGGATCATCACTTTGGTTGGAAAAAATAAAGATCAGAATAGGGCTCACCGGTCAAACATTCTAACACTGAGCAGACGATGTCAGTCCAATTAGGATTCAATTTTTATTCATTCATAAAAAATGTATCAAAAGGTCAATTAAGAAACTGACGTAGATTATTTGAAGTACTTCAACAACTAGGGTAAAACTGTTGTTATTTTCTGAGTTTTTTCACGGCGTCACAATAACCGTTTAATATATAGGCATACATATTAATAGCACAAGCACTGTAGGAATGAGGAATACAATTTAAAGAAAAGGTAACAAAATTTGACTCTATGGAGTGCAAAAAAAATCACTCAGATTAATACATACACCCTCAATATAACCAACCGGTATTTGAAACCTGATCTCCCCACCAAGGTTCGCTTACATTCTATCTCAAACTTGTTACAATTGAGTGTTGTACAACATTGTAAAAATGACACACAACTCTCTAACAAATTATAACATGTTTTATCTGGTCTCTCTCATGGCGTCTGAGGATTTTCTCCTTGCGGCCACGGTTTGTACTGTGTAGTGCAAATAAAAAGGACAAAAAGACGGTTTTGGGTTCGACCCTCGCTACTCACGAGATATAAATACTGTGCGAGTGACCTTTTGACTCCTCTTCAACGTGAGGCCCATGACCCGTTGGTTGTGAAACACAGAACTGATGACAGGTTTAGAGACTTTGCTCGGACGACAAACCAGGACTTGAGTACCTAATTAATTTGATTGGCAATCGAACGGAGAGAAGGAAACACGTCTTTTAGTGACGCTACTGCATTGAAACAACAGTTTAACCGACTTTTTACATGATGTAAACGGTCCTGTAACGGGTGCAACATATTAGAAAACAAAAGTTATATATGTTGCTTTGATTCTTATCGACACTGGATCTATAACTTGTTATGTATCATATGTAACACGGAAAATGTTATAAAACATCAATTTTTAATTATCATTTGATTTTCTAACAAGTTATAAAAGTTTATTAGGAGACACGAAGTCTTAAAACTTTTTGCATAGTGTAAACGGACCCTTAGAAACAGTTTAATTCCAGATGTGCCAAATGTACGACACTCGGGCCACACGCGGCCCGTGAATGGATTTTATCCGGCCCATGTACGATGTATGTTGGATTGAAGATACTAGTCATGTATCGCGTCTTTAGTATTTCCATAAGGATAAAATGGACTACCACAACCAATTATTTATAACCAGCTGGTTTAGTCCAAACTACATCATGTAAACCTTGCCTTTCTTTTCGTTTTGCTGTATGTAATCATTTCCTAAACCACTATACATCTCGTTCCAACTATTGGATAATGGTTAGAGTCAAGAGCTTTGTTTGTATGTAGAATTTAATTTTTTCACATTCCAAAGTATATTTTGAAAATACGCCCCCTCTAGCCTCACCAATACATGTATTGGATACCAGTCTAGTGGTGTACACACAGTTTGAATTTGCATATTTAGTCGTGGCTTCTATAGACTAAAAGAAAATATGAGCATGGTGTGTATTTTTTTTTAAATACCTGTTTATAAGCTATCATGATTGTCTCTTCCAAAATGTAGAAAAATAGATAGCGAGTGTTGCGTGTTTAATAGAAAGTAAAGGGAGGAATATTTTTGTATTGTTAATAAAAACCGAGTAATCTTGTGAATTTTTGTGGTGTGGTGATAAACTCCTAGATTTCTTAAAATTTGCAAGGAAATATTTCTATGCATTTGGTAGTACCTAAATTTGCGAACAAACGTCCTCAAGAATGAAGATAATAAGATACAAGTATCGCTATCACATCACGAATGAGAATATGGTTATCCAAACCTACTCCAGATATCAACACACTGTCACTTGAAATGAAAGCTCATAAATACCACTAAATTGGTGGGTTAGTATACATAGTGTGCATATGGTTAAATAAACTTATTTATCCTTCTTGATAAAGTTATGTTTATTAAGTTATTAAAAATATATTTAGATTTAAAAAAATATTGAAATGCTCCAGGATAGTTTGGAATTGAAAGTAATGATTAAGTATGGCGTTGAGTGAACAAGAAGACTAAATACAGGCAAATAATATACAGATTTATAATGTTGGAGCATGAACTTTAACTTCAATATATTATATTATATATTTTACAGTTCTCAATTTTTAAGTGCTAAAATAGTTGTGAGGGGGTGTTGAGACCCGGCCCACCAGATAATAGGAGATGTGTCATACGGCCCGTTTCTAATTTAAGTTGGGCACCTTTGGTCTAGTACATCGCGAAAGTGATGCCCGACACCATTCGACGCATCAAGCAAGTTTATTGTTGTTGACACCTTTTTGATTTTAAAGGGGTACCCAAAAATCGAAATGTACGTAAATTTAATATTATCTACAGAGTTTACTTAGCATTTGCTAGGCTTAGTAACTAGTTTCAACTTATTCGTTTACTCTGCATGAGGTAATAGGTATATTATTAAGAAATGGTGTGATTCACATCACGTAACAACCCCCTGAAGACCGCAGGATTCCCAAGACAAGCGAGAGTATAGAGCGAAGAAGCAACAACCCTTCTACCGGGTCTGGCAACATGACATGTGTTGGAGGGTGTCAGGGACGACAGCCGCAGCCCTAGGAATGATGAAGTGACTTTAGGGTTAGGGCGTCCTACTAGGGTCACCGTTCAGAGAGAAACGACGGTGATGAATGACCTTGACCGGCAAGAAAAGAGGGTATGGAATGATGGTGGGACTCAACACTGGAAAAAAAACTCATTACTATTTAGGTGTGGAATTCATTGGCTCATCTTTATTTAGGTAGAACGAAGGGGAATGTCAGTTTATTTGGGTTTTTTTTAATTACAAAACAACTTGTCTTGTATAAAAAAATTAAATAAGGCTTTAGTAGATACAATTGGTTTAATTTTCTACTAAAAGTAATTAAAAGTACTTTAATAATTGTCAAGAGCATAGCAGGAATTGACTGGAAACTTTTTAAACGAAGATAAAATGTCATGGTCAAATCCCGCAATGTCAATTACATACATTCAAAAATTGTGGAGATATACTATAGGTAGAAATTTAAACTAAGTTTATCTGCTTGAGTAATATTTGATTTATTTTGGTCGAAAAAGGTTTTTATCATAAAAATTGAAAATATGCATACCTTAACACGTGTTTTCTTCCATTTAGACTTAAAAGGTACACACGAGGGTTTTGATGACATGAAAAGTCAATGATAGTTGCAAGGTGATCGTAACGATTAAATATTATATATTTTTAGGCAGTTATGAAAGTGTTTTTTAAACCTAATTTTTGTTTCAATCAATGTATACTTAAAGAATGTGGCAAGAGAGGCAAGTACAATTCGAAGTTAATTTACTTTCTCGCTATCTTACAGGTAGAGAAAGTATTGCAATCACCAAAAAAATCGAACTCAAGATTTTGATAAATCTTGACGTTTCATGACCTCCCGAAACAAAAAAAAGTTGTTTTTGACTTTCCGTATGTCTGTCCGTACCTCCAACTAGAGCCTAAAGTATTTTACCAATCGGGCTAAAACTTAATATCTAGGGTTTTCATAGGGTTGCCCCGAGGGGTTTTTGGAATTGGATATCTAACCCTAAAATTAAGGTTAGTTTAATGAAGGGCAAAGAGAGAAAATGGCAATTTTCAAAAAATCGGCTCTAACGATTTTGATTACATTTTATTTCTAAACATTTATAAATATTCCAAACAAAATGGCTACTCTCAATATTTCGGCAAAATGACTCTAAAGGCTCAGGTCTGATGCGTAAATTATCATTTTTTATAATATCTCCAAAAATATTTGAGAAATGAAATTACTTACCATATATATCTATTTATAATACAAATATTTTTATAGGAAGCATATTTTTATAAAACCAATAACTTTCAAGCTATACGTAAATAAATATATATATAAAGCTAGTATATATATATATATATATATACACTAGCTTTTCGAGCACTAAAGGTAAAAGTATTGCAACTGCAAAAGAAAATCTAACCTGAAATGTTGATGGATGTCGACGTCTCAAGACTCCCCAAACCCTACAAATTGGTCTTTGCAATGACGTCTGTCTGTGTGTCTGTTTAAACTTAGAATTAAGAGTAGTTTAAGAAAGTGCGAAAAGAGAAAAAAATAGATTTTCTCAAAATTGACAATAGATTTTCATTAAAATTCGTATCTAGGTGTTGATTAAGATTATAAATAAACTGGCTATTTTCCTTTTAACATGAAAATTAATTTTAAGGTACTTTACAGAAGCAGAAACTTCCTTATCTCCACAAAGATTTGAGATACTAAATAATATATCATTGCAAAATTGTAGTACTATTAAAAATAAAAAACTTTTATATGAAATATATTTTTATAAATCCAACAGTTTCTGAGATATTGGCAAATATATTGATACAATTTTGTGAGTTATAAAGTGATACTACTTAAATTTTAACGCAATAAATTTTAATGCCATAAAGTAATTAAATATAATTAAGTCTCTAAAAGCTTATGTTCTTTTTCCTTAAACCTCTTAGGATAAATGTTTGTATAACAATGATATATATCTATTTTAGACTCAATAGTCAATATTTACATTTTTTATTGGTCAAAATTTATAATTGAGGAATTTAATATCATATCGATGTCATGTATATATTTGCAACACCTAATAAAATGTCGAAAATTTTAACCGTAAGTTGAAATTTTAATACGACGTGTTGACCCTTGTGGACCGAACATTTATCTTTTTTATCGGTCCAAAGATACAAATGAGGACATTAATTCTTTAAAAACAAACTTATAAAATTTAAAACCACGACTAAAAAAAAGTTTCTAAAAGAAAAGTTTTACATAAGTATAGTCCAATGTATGCTTGGCTTTTCTAGTGTATACTATTTCGTTTCACATATATTACGAGTTTTGAGTAAATATCACCATTTTCAAACATTAGAGCGAAAAAATCCGTATATTTATGTTTATTTTAATATTGTAACTACATTATTTTTTAATTTTAGGGAGTTAGAATACCAGTATTGTGAATCAAATACGAAATGTAAATATTAATTAAGGTTACCTTAGTTAATAAGTTAAATTTGTATAGACGGTGTTGAAGCGAAGGGAATATGTAACGATAGTGAAGTGTGAAGAAAGCTAGTGAGGATTGATTAAGTACAAAGTTAATTTTAAGCTATATGCACTGTTCCTTGCCTATCCCGTAAGGCGTAAGGGAACGGCGTGATTATGTATGTATATGTGTGTATGTATTTATGTATGTATGTGTATGCATGTATGTATGTATGTATGTATGTATGTATGTATGTATGTACGTGTGTGTGTGTATGTATGTATGTGCGTATGTATTTATGTATGTGTGTATGTATTTATGTATGTATGTGTATGTATGTATGTGTATGTATGTATGTATGTATGTATGTATGTATGTATGTGTGTATGTATGTATGTATGTATGTGTGTATGGGTGTATGTGTGTATGTGTGTATGTGTGTATGTATGTATGTATGTATGTATGTATGTATGTAGGGACGGAGGGATGGATTGAACTAAATAGGTATCATAAACTCTAGAATTGAAAATGACATTTCGAGCACAACAGTAGAACATTTGTCTTATATTAGTAGTTATCTAAATTTTAAACCCGTACACCACAATGTGTTTTAACTAATGCCAACTTAGTTAAGAAAAAATGTACATAAAATATTATTAAAACAGTACTTTAAATTTTATTTGTGGTTTTAACCTGACGTAATTCTCTAAAAATGAATAGTAAAATTCATATTTCTAACAGATATCTAATACAAGTAATATTTTATTTTTAGCTTAATATAATGTAATGAATTTTTTTTAATCTCAATTTTGTTTTCAGTAACATTATGCGTTATTAATATTATTTGAGTATTTTTTTTAAATAAATGAACTATAAAATAATTTAAATACATTTTTAATCTCATCTGAGTTGATTTGTAGTTTTTAAGAATTAAATATACTTGTTCACATCTCACAGCTTGTTAACCTACTAAGTGGTATCAACTGGCAAGCATTGTTCTGGAACTAAAGGTTCTCCGGTTGACATTCTGTCAGGGTTTGATTGCAATGATTGTCAGCAGAATTCAGGTTACGCACACTACCGTGAAATCAATAATAGGCCTACCCCCCCGCTATTGAAATATGCTGCCGCCATGGATGCCCTTCAGAGCACATGCGCCCTATGGGGAGATTTTCAAGGATTGGCCAAAGATATAAACGTCAGGGTTTGAAAGCTATTTTGTTTTTAATACAACAAATAGAGTTTCCACACTCAAACTGTTCAGTTGAAAAATCAAACATGTCTAAAATCTTTTTATTCAGCAGTGTCATCTATAAATTTGTTTAGTGAGTATAATAAAATGCATAATATATTGTAGCAGCGTCTCTTATTGACAATATAATATAATTCACTAACTTAATATTGAAAGTATTTTTTATTTTACGTCACTTTTTCATAATATTATAGCTTATTTCATAAATAATAATACTATTAATAGTTTTAAATTCTAGAACTCTTTTAGTTTAAAATTTTCAAGCTCTTGAACTTTTTATTCTTATGTATCTTGATTTATAAAATAAGCCATAACTAGATAAATAAACAACTATTTTAAAATAGTTTTTGTATTGATAGCTTTTTTACAATAATTTTTTTATCTAATCTGCTAGCATTGATAGCTCCTATATATTAAAAATAACAAAAATCTAAACATCAGATTTGGTATAAGCTATAATTATAAGTAATTATATTAAATAGATTAATTAATAAAATAGAGTTTAATGAAACTTGGTTACCAAGCAGCTGATCTTCAGAGCATGTGTGTCGATTATAATAGTGATAGGATAAATATATTATATTTTTATGGATTTTAATACACTCAAGTTTTATATATTAATTTAATTTGATGATAGTTATATAAAATATATAAATTTTAGATAAAAACTGTTGTTTTTTTAATTTTGATATTAATTTAATTTGATTACATTAACATAAAATAGATAATATAGTTAAAAACCAACTTAAAATAAATATAAATAACTTTGAACCACCACGAAACACCCGCTATATCTCAATCCAAGAAATACTGATTTGTACAATTTTTGCACAAAGTAGAATCAATCTCAGCAAAAACTAGAGGTCCTATTCTTAGTCCCTTACAATAGGTTTCAATCCCCCTGAAGCGATCTACTACAATAAAATCATGACCTTTCATTCTCACTGCGTGGCCGTATCTATTCTTGGACTTACAATTCTTATGACAGCTCCCAGGCATGATACGTCTATCCTTAGTTTATTAGAGACCTCGAAAGAAGAATAGAAGATAAAAAAAATACGACCATTTCAAATCTTTATAGAAGAATCTTCTGTTCGTGTTGCTGCAATTCGTCGTCGCATGATTTGTAAAGAAGAAAGTCATAATTCTCAACTTGGTTTAGAAAAATAAAAAATGTTCCTTTTCATAAAACGTGGCTTTTAAAAAGCTCAGATTTCAATAGATAGAATATCTAGAGGAGTTGTGTGAATACGAAGGTTACTGAAATTCCCTAAGGTGATAATCGAATGTTTATATTGCAGTTCATCATTGAGATTATATTCAGAGCCAACAAACAACGAAGAAGATCTACTTCTCAGAAGTTTAACGTCTTAGTTGTGTTCATGCGTCTTTGATTGTTCAAAGTTTCAAAGGGTAAATAACAGACTTCATGAATAGCATTGATAAAATGGTTTTAAAATATGACACTAGTGTAAGCCTTGAGGCATACGTGAGATACCATTGAGCTAATCTAATTCGTATATTATTATGAAACAACTTTAATATTTTCATTGGAGTTTGTTAAGGTTATGCTAATAAATTTATTAAAGTACAATTAATATCTGTGTGTTTTATGTCAGTGAAAATGTGAAGGAACGTCTCCAACAATATTTTGTTTAAAACAGAACAACACAAAGAGATTTCAAGAAACGAAGAAAAAAAAAGTTTAACTCTTACTCGAACATCCTCAATAACACAATACCGAATAATACCGAAGAAAATGTTATGAGGTATCAATTAATGTAACTAAGTTTTAAGCGTATAATCCGAAAGAGTAGTAAGACGCGGTTATGAAAAAAAACCTACAATTTAAATAGATAAAAAATTTCAAATCTTGTTCCATAGACATGTTTTTGACATTTATAACTAAGGTTAAAGTTGGGCCAAAGTAATCACAACATATAGTATGATAGCCGTCAATCCGATATTTAAATTAATACTACTAAACTGGCGTCAATGAAAGTCAAATACTTTATTTAGAATGTTTATTTTTAATTTGTAGGTATTTGAGAACAACTAAGAATGTCTAATAAAAGCCATCTCTGGTAAATTAACAGGTGCCAATTGTCGAGCAGGCCTATATCCAATCACGCAGCTAGTCTACAGCCGACAGTAGTAGTTTGTTGTGCTATCAGCCATACATTACCCTTTAATCAAGTTATGGTGACATAAAGTCGTTGGACACTTTATCTCAGTCGGTAGCGTGTCTTTCTATTGAGATAAGGTTTCCGGGTTCGATTACCGGTATGGCCGAATGATGATCCTATCCCACAGTGATGGATTAAGGACTTGGGGCTTGATGTTAGGGTTGTTATAGATTTAAGTTAATCTAAAGGTCGTGTGCAGAAATAATCACTCGGTAAAGATAGTGTACGTTAAATACCCCAATAAATTAAATTAAAATGAAATGACAGAGAACCAATGCTCCAGAACACCTAAGGAAGACATGGGGAATTTTTACTTGGGCGTAGTCTAGAAAAATAGTCATCGTATTTTATAATGGTTTTAAATGGTTTACAGCTATATGTTTAGTCAATTATTATATTTACCTGCTGTTCAATTTGATGTAATCTGTATAAGTTAGTAGACTACTGTTAGCACCTTACTGTTATTATTATTATTATTATTATTATTATTATTATTATCACCGCATCTTACTGCCCGTTCGGGTTGTACGCACTTACGCTAATGTGTAGTGTTAGGGTGATTGTGAGATGAAATGGAGGACCTACAGTTTAACGTGGAATACGGTGGAGGCCTGGCATTCCCCACATTCACAAGATGTCTTGTCAGAGGTGAAGGAAGGGTTTGGTAATTAGATAAATCTGTGCCGTGACTGAGGATTGAACCCCGGCCGCCAGCATAGAAGTCTGACACCCTACCCCTTGACCGCCAGCTCACCCACCTTACTGTTATTGATTCATTTATCTCCAGGTGTAGAGCATAGGGCCACAACAAAGTTTCGCTTCTCCAGCTTAACAGCTACTCCTTGTTATGGGTTTATTGATCGGTTAATTTCAGGTGGAGGGAGCCATCAGTCCACCCACACCATGAATTTCTAATAGCGAACGAGAAAGAGCCTACATATTTTGCCGTAAAAGGTATTTTCACATGCCTCTAAGGTATCTTTTATATGAAAAAATCGACTTGGGAGCGATGGCTTTACTTCACCTCCGAAGGAATTTGTGCTACGGATGTTTTGTTTTGCCCTGTAAAAATCCACAGACTTTGGATGGGTTTTAGCCCACAATCAAGGGGTTCTGAGTACTTGTGGAGCTTGGTTTGGGTACCCCTCCCCCTCGATGCTTTAAACATAGCACCCTCTTTTGCTCCCCCTCCACAAATTATTCAATTTTCTCATTTAACAACATAGCACTTATAAATTTGACAGGGTGAATAAAAACTCATATAGTATCAGTTGACTTTTTTTTAAATTTCAAATGTTGCCTGAAGCTTCTAGTTCATGTATATCAAAACGTTAGTTCAACATAAAAAATCACCGAATGCACAAAATTTCTGAAATAAGGTGATGGTTGAAAAACGTATATCTACGCCTTCAAGAATACTTTGAGAAAAATTTAATAATACGTATTCCGTCCACAGTCTGATAAAATTAAATAGTCCCTACACTCCATCCTTTTCTTGTTTCTTTTAAAAATTAGTGCCCCTACAAACCATATTTAACATTGCGCCCCCAAATTCCTCACCAAACCTCTGCACTCCCCCCCCCCCCCCCCCCCCCCCCCCCCC
>CABEEJ010005855.1:0-13168 GCA_901482245.1 Timema douglasi | reverse complement strand
CAGGTCCATAGCTCCACCATTGGTCCTGAGGCGATCACTTGACCGAACTAGGCCTTAAGCCTATTCTAATCTAATTTCTTGGTGACCGGAAAGTCAGGGTTCGATTCGAGCCTGGGTGCACAGAGGGATTTTTTTCCTCTCGAGGGTTTGTGGTCCTTATACACTCAAATGCGGGTAAATTTCCTAGAAACTATATCCACCCAATCTTATAGCGCAATCAATTAGCGTCCATTAGCGGATAACCAGGAGGGGTAGTCTGAGACGTAATTTTTTTTTTAAATCAAACTTTTACAATAGCATTAAATGAAAGGTATATTTACAAAGCATCTACAAAAGTATTAGGTATACAGATTTTGAAAGCATTTAGTAAAATATATGGTATGGTGCACCGCAAAGACTTTCTCGATCCTTTATATCGTTATGCTTAAAATAAATGGAACGAACGGTGTTTTGGAAATATAATGGGAAAAACCAGAAAATCACATTTCACCAAACAGCATACATGAAATAATACATACCGTTACAGAAACATATAATTTGCTATGCGCATTTTCAACTCCACATTTATAAAAGTTATATTTAAAAATGTCCTGTAATTTGTTATTATATTGATTTTATCAAATATTATTTCAGATAAAATTTTCTAAAATTTAAGACTTCTTCAACTTTGTAATGATCAGTTATTACGTATCTCCAAACTGGAAATTTCCGCATTTGTAAAGTACCCTCAAAGTCATTTTTAGGGTTAAATGAGTATAACTATTTTGTTTGAAATATTAATCAATGCCTGGATACGAATCATAATCAAAGGCGTTTAAGCTGGTTATGCGTTGTTTTTTTCTGTTTTCAACCATAAGTAAAATACCTTTAATTTTAGGGTTGTATGAATGAATTCAAAAAATCTCTGAAAATCATTATGAAAGCCCTAGTAGATAATAAGGCTTAGCCTGATCGTTAAAATGGTTTTGGGTTTATTCCCATTAACAGACATTGCAAAAAGTACTTGTTTAAGTTCAAGTGGTCATGAAAAGTCTACATCCATAAAAATATTGCATTAATTTTTATTTTTTATTTTTTTTACGATACTATTACACTCACTCCGAGGGGTCGACAGAAAGTCTAAATAAGTCAAATCCTATTTCACTTTTTAAATTTTAAATAGAAATGTCTAAAGTTATATTTATGATACACTGTATTGTGTTTAGTACCTATATTTAATATATTATTGTAAATAAATTATTTACCTACCATACATCAATTGTATATATTTTATTGTATCTATTTATCTGAGGTATTTAACAAGCACTTTCTGAACAAACTGATTATATCGGTACACGAGAGTTTCTATGAGCGAGCGTGAACGGGCTTACCAATTTTTCTGGAAAGGTATTTTAACATGACCTCCAGGGTTCTTTCATATGTCACAATCGACGTGGGACCGAAGGAAGTTGTGATATGGATTTGAAACACTTAAGAAAGATCCGTTGACCCCGGATTGGTTCGAACCCACGAACATCGGGTCCTGGGACGAGCACTTTACCCCAAGACCACCAAGGTCAACCATTATATATATATATGATATACCATACACAAATACAATACCATTTTGTATATATTATTCATAAAATTCCATTCTAATATATTATATAAATTAAAATGTGACCGTCTCTTTGGTGTAGTGGTTAGATTTACAGGATACAGACCCAGATGTGTCGGGTTCGATCTCCGTTGCTTCCAGGATTTTCCTTTTAAGAAGTAGGTCTGGAACGGAGTCAAACTCAGCCTAGAGAGAACAAATAATGAGGAACTACTTCAATAAAAAGTAGCAGATCTGGTTTATAAAACTGATTTCTAAATCCCCAAAGAGTTCATTGTGCTGACCACATGAAACCCTCTATCCACAAATGTTGGCACTATCATCACAAACGGTGGCGGCTGCTTGGTCAATATATCGTTCACTTACAGACTCACGCCATGTTTTTAAAATATATTATACATTCAGGCCTACAATATATAAATATTTGTAAGTATGACGATTGTAATGGTCTCAAACATTTCATTATAAAATAGGGATAAAGATCAAACTTGTCATATTTATTTTTCATTCATTCCGTCAAATAAGAGAGAGACACACAAACAAACAAGTTATAACTAGAATATCAAACCGTGGAGCTTCTTTATACAATAGGTTTGAGCACTGACATCTGAATGAAAACGCTCGAACAAATTTGGTTAGAAACCCCGGAATGACATAAAAGCAGAGTAAAAGCAGCAGAGCATATTTTGACACGAGAGAAGTGAGAATTATGGTTAGACAGACACAGATAGGGACATAAGTATAGAATACGAGAGAGATAACGCCAGTTTTACATTTCAAGGGACGAGAGAAGGTAAGAGGGAGCCACGTCCCTCTGCCAAAAGTGTGTGGCAGCCATTGTTGGTCTGGACTAGTCCCCTTTCTTCCTTTTCTATGAGGTGTCTGGTTGAGAGAACTTGAATCGACGTCTGACAGCCCCCCCAAATGATCTTTGGAGCGTGTGCCTCAACAGTACAGAATCTCGGACTGTAACAACGTAACATCACCACCACCCCGACTTCGTGTGTGGCCACGTGTGTTCACACGTGCTTGCGTGCGTCGAGGATGTCACATGGTATTCTCTGGACGTAGGAGTCAACCCTTCGTGCTTGGTTTATTTTATTGAGACTAAAGGGAACGTTAGCTATTCGTACAGTACGTGTTTAACATTACAGTTTGTTAGTTTTTATACATTCACCCACCCACTCCATATGTATTAAATAAAATCGCCTTTCGGGTGTTGTCTTCTCTCTACGCTTCTAACTGACAGAAGCGTCAACTGGATTTGAAGTTTAAAGCTTGATTCACGCGTTCACCGAAAATAGAAAACAGAATCTTCTTGAGTGATGCATCGATTTATACACGCAGGCAGATGTATGTTGATCGATGATGATTTTTTTAAATTCTTTGAGTTAAGTTAAAAAAAAAATTGTTCAAATAATATTGTTATTAATTTATATTTGGTGTTTATTATTATTATTATTATTATTATTATTATTATTATTATCACCACGTCTTACTAGCCGTTCGGGCTATACGCACTTACGCCAATGTGTAATGGTAGGGTGATTGTGAGATGAAATAGAGGACCTACAGTTTAACGTGGAATCCGAACCACGGTGGAGGCCTGGCATTCCCCACATTCACAAGATGTCTTGTCAGAGGTGAAGGAAGGGTTTGGTAATCAGATAAATCTGTGCCGGGACCGAGGATTGAACCCCGGACCCCAGCACAGGAGCCCGACACCTTACCCCTAGACCACCTGGTCACCTAACTCTGATTGTTTGCTTATGTGTTAATTATACTAATTGTTTAGGGATGAAAAGTTTGAATTTAGAGGAATTCTTCTTACATTCGCGTGGAAAGAGAGAGTGAAAACCCATTTAGGATAAACAACCTTCAGTACACTCGACCTGGATCGAAACATCATCCACCCGTCATTGGTAGTTTAGCTTAATGTCAGAATACCGCCTTAGACCATGCGGACTCCGAAGTGGGTTACACTTGTATTAAGAACAGTTTCATAAATTGCATTAAATGTCACGTTGATATAATAAGCATATATTCAAACTGGTTTATATTTTTTTAATCCAATATTTATAAGAGAATACTTTTTTATAACTATTCTAAATTGGAAAACGTATTCAGCTATTAAAAATTTTAAGTTTCAGTATTAATTATTAATGTTTTGTTGCATATAAATATTAACATTTTTTAATTTATTTTTTACTTACACAAATATAGTAAGTTATTGTGTTCCTAGTCAAGCTTTATATTTAGAATTGTATTTATTGTGAGAAACTTTGTAAAATATTTTCTTGTTAATTGAATTAGAATATAAATCTATGTATAAAAATACTCCTACAGATAATAGTCATGTTTGTAATAATATATAATGTATGGCTTACTTGAAAAAATCATACAATGATACATAACTAACTAACCTTCATTTGATAAACGTTAATAATAAAAAAATCCAGAAACATTTACTTTTATTCTTTTTCCAGTCTGAGAAATAATTATTTATTCTATTTGAACATCGGCTATTATTTGTAAGACATAAATTACTTTTTCCCCCAACAGGTGGTACCACAGTTGTCTTCCTATTAGCCATGGCTTGTTACTGACTTTAACTTCTCTTTAGTCATGCCACTTGTGCATCCAAAATGAAAAGGGTAAGGCAAAGAGAGAGAGAGAGAGAGAGAGAAAAAAGATGACACGAACTGTAAGAAACAAAGTTTTGTGTGTTACGCTCGTTTGTAAATATGAATTTAGTGTTTTTGTCACGATAAATGTAACCAACCGTTCAAGGCAAATTCGATTTGAACACCATGGGTGAAACTTATAGCATATTCCATACTGATCAAATATCTAATACGTGATATCAGTTACTGTTTCTACTTTTCTCCTTTCTGGTTGGTTAATGTTACCTGCGGCGGCGGAGTAAAATGCGTATTAGGCACGCATTGTACGTGCTTGATATAGAATATACGTAAGTACACACGTTTCACGAACAAACAAGACTGTCATCGACTTTTAGATAAGTATGTTATGGATTGAAAACTTGTGCGTTCACTTTTTTCAGATATGATTAATAATGATAATAGTAATTTATCTTAAAATAGGTTGTGTCTTATCACTTACACGAGAATAAAAATAGCTCTTAAATTAAAATACATATAATATAATTTAGCACCACGTCTTACTACCCGTTCGGTTTATACGCTTTAAGTACTAATTACGCTAATGGATTAGGATTTGGGAAGGTTGAATTAGAGGAAGTGNTACGCTTAAGTACTAATTACGCTAATGGGATAGGGATTTGGAAGGTTGAATTTAGAGTAAGTGAACCCGCATTTGCGTGGAAGGAGAGGGGAAAACCATTTAGGAAAAACCACCCCCAGTTCACCCGACTGAGATTCGAACCTCGATCTCCCCGTCCTCAGCAGTAAAGCTCAACACGACAAGCGCGTTAGCTAACTACGCCACCGAAGCGGGTTTAAATTTTAAAAAAACTTTAATGAATAAAATGTTGACATTAATTTTATTATTATTATTATTATTATTATTATTATTATTATTATTATTATTATTATTATTACTTGACCGATTTAATTTCATCTTAGTTCCTGGCAGTGACATCCACATGTCCACATTAATAGGGTAGAGGGCAATTAGGAAATAGTTCATCAGAAACAGCACTAATTACATCAGACTGAAATTCAAACACCATCAAAGAAAACAAGATTAGATTATAATGATGCTTTTGACTGTGTGTCCAATTTCGTGGATTGTTTAGAGCTAGTACAATACTTGAATATAAACTATTTTCAAAACCTTATGAAACATAACTTTGTAATTTTTTATATGAAATAAAGGTTTTTTTTAAATTAATATATAATTCCGCAGTTGTACAATACACTATTTTAGTTAAAATAATTTGTAACAATTCATGATGTTAAGTAAATTTAATTTTTAGTATTCACGATTATCTCAACAAAAGTAAAGTGTGTCCATTGTGGAATGTGTATAGAAAGGAGCAAGGTTCCTTACAAAATAATAAGATATGAAATTATATTTTTAAATATCATAAAATTAACAGTCATATTTAAAATCCATTTTGGTTTCATCAATGAACTCATGTGGGATAAATGAGGACATAAATGTTTGAGAGTCATTCCCTTACAACGCATAATTTAATTTACACTCAGTGAACCGCCGAGCCTCGCTACCTATTCGACTGGCCATTCATTAAAAACGATGCGTGCTACACTAGCGTAGTATGGCCTACCATCACACACCTACAACTTCAATGGTGTCATTAAAAGGATTTTTTAAATAGAATATAGTTAACTTTATGATAGTAATATTTCAGTTTTAATATCCATGTATTTTATGACGATTACCGCTGTGAATATTGTATCCATAAATAAAGGCGAAACTTAATATATTTATATATATATATATATATATAATTCGAATAGTAAATTATATAAATATGTATATATTGTCTACGTAACTTACTGCCAATTCAGGTGACATCAACAATTTCGACTAATTTTATATATTTACAGGACGAAGAAAGATTATTATACAGAATGATCCAAAAGTCACGCAACCAAAAAAAAACACTTATATTTTGTGCCATAAATTCGGCATATTGTTGATTTTTTCAGCAGATTCTGGAAAACTAAGCAAGAGCTGGCCTTAAAATAATGTTCCTAAATGAATACTCGCTCTGCTCGCGAAAAATTCATATTACACTTCCAAATGCTCTAATTTAACTGGCTAGACCTAGTGTATGTCACAAGGTAACACGGCCTGCACAACACATGGCCAACATTATAGTGTTGCCATACATATAAACAACATGTTCATTCTCCATGTTCTTCTGCGAGAAATATCCTTGGAAAAACAGGGCTGCACGACTTTTTGATCATTCTGTGTAAGAATTTAACATATTTGACTGAAAGGAGGTAAAACTACAGTTAAAATCACATTTGTAGGGACTCCAAATCCTAGTGTATCCATACGAGATTAGAAATGGGTCTCAACCCTTCAGCTAAGTGTTAAAAACATTAGGAGGGAGTGTAAGGGAAGGAAGTAGTTTTGCACTTTTTTTAGTAAAACATTTTTTCAGCATAAATAAATAAAGAAGTTTTTACAGTAGAAACATAAAGAGTTTAGTTTTATTCAGATGGTGGTATCAACAGTAGTTGAATATTTGTCAAGAGTATAGCGGCATTAGATAAAAAAAACTTTATAAATAAAGAGCAAAAGCTGCCAATAAATTCCAGGAAACACTTGACGGATATTCAACCACTCTTAATAAATATCACCATGTGAAGAAAATCAAACTATGTTTTTACAGAAGAATTATTTGGTGACGAGCAAATAGGCCTCAGTAGAACATAATCTGGATGTACTAGGGTGTCAATTCCTCTCCCCTGCCTTCCCACTCTCCTTCCACGTAAATACTGGTGCATAGCATCTGAATTCTACCCCCCTCCTTATCAAACCCATCCATTACTGTAAATTTTACACCAACCAGTAGTCTTACAGTCTAAATATTATGCTCATAATGGAAAGAAAGGATAGTTAAGTTTGCCGGTGATCGGGAGGTCTTAAGTTCAAATTATGGTCGATTGTACTGGAAGTGAGATTTCCCTAAATGTTATGCGAGTACATTAAAAAATATATACATATATATGTATATATAAATATATATATTTTTATATATATATACACTCATCCCTTTAACATACTTAGGCTTACTCTATGGAATTAGGAACTAGAAAGTTCATTGCTACACTTACTAAGGTCCGCCACTTATCCCTATCTTGAGCTAGATCTATCTAGTCCACCTCCATACACCCTATCTCATTCAGGTCCAATGTAGTGTTATCCTCCCATCTGCATTTGGGTCTTCCCAATGTTATCATCCCATTGGGTCTGCCAATCATTACTAATTACCTTGAACGTGTTTCTACAATCTCCCATTCGCCCTGCATGGTCTTCCCACCGTAATCTACGAGACTTGATTATGCTGACAATGTCTTGTGATGAGTACAAGGTTTGAAAATCATCGATATGTAACCTCCTACACTTTAGTATCTCCATCCCATTTTGGAGCAAATATATTCCTAAATTTGTTTTCGTCATATGAGGTAAGAGACCACGTTTTACCACCATAGAGAGCCACGGGTAAAAATAATGTTTTGTATATTCTGAGTTTTAACATTCTTTGACAGCAGGCGAGGTGTTAACATCTTACCGACCAAACCCCTTACAGATTAACGTAGTTTACATATATTCATAAAACCCAATCAGATAATTATAGGCAGTGAATAAAATGGCGTGAGCACCCTAATAGGGATGATGGGTTTAGTGATACTATGAAATATCTCTCCAAACATATCCAAAAGCAGTATTCAATCAAACGTGCTCAAGAGCTAATTTCACAACCAATTATTATTATTAGCACCGCGTCTTTCTACCACAACCAATTAACCGGGAAAATAGATACAAGATTATACTCAAAGCAGGATAGAGGTGCGGTTTTTATGCTTTTTAAATTTGCCAACGACAAAGGGGGGACAAATTAATGTTGTTTTATCATATTTTCATATATATTTGGTGAAATTGTTTAATTGGTCTGCACTCAACTATTTTTTTATAGCTAGTTAAATATAGAAAACCACTCCACGATTCAATGTCCAATTTAAGTTGCATCATATTCCTAAGTTAGTTGTTATCCGTGCGGTGAGACAGGCTCTTAGAATTTCAGTGAAATTCACCAGCGTAAAAAAAATTACTTAAGACTTGGTTTTTTGTTTTATTTTGGGAGATTTATATTTCTATTAAATTCAGAACATAAAAACCACAAGTAAATGGTTATTTGTTGAAACAAAAATATGAACGTTTGAAGCAGCTGAACCCTACTAAACTGCTACACCCTCACTGTAAACTGTAATGAGTTGTAATCCTCAGTTGAAAAAAAAAAGAGAATTCTTTCTATACAAAAGGACGGCCCCTCCTTGAAAGACCTGATGAGGGTGAGTTAATAAGTGCCACATCATGGGGCATGCGCTAAGCCCCACAATCACAGCTTCTATGTGGACTGGATTGAAAAAAAGGGTAGAAGGTTCTTCCAACTTTACTTTACTTCCACGACAGGGGTGTCTAAAGGTGGTTCTTTTCCATGCATATTAATTCATGGAATGGTTATCAGGAATATCGAAATTTAGAATAAATGAACTCACTTTAATGTGGAAAGAGTGGAAAACCATTAATGAAAAACTTTCCTCAGTATACCTATTCAGGATTCTAAACCAGATCTACCCATCACTGGTGTCACAGTCCAATCCAAGAGTGATCCGTTTGATCATTCGATCACCGATAAGAGTGTGTGTATAGTTAAAATACCGTGTCATCTCCAGAATTTCACTTTAAAAAGTTATCTAAAATAATGTTTTTAAAATCAAACAAATGCAACAATCAAAAAGGGAAATTGTAGCCTATGAGTAAAAAAAAAAGATATTAGGGCTTTCGAAAACAAGATAGTTAGGAAGATATTTGGTCCAATAAAGGATGAGGCTATTGAGGAGGGGAGGATATTACATAATGAGGATTTAAATAACCTGTACTCACTACAAGACATTGCTAAGATCATAAAATCTCGCAAATTACGGTGGGGAGGACATTTAGCAATGGATGGAGATAAAACCGGTTCAGAGTATTGAATAACAGATCCAAATAGAACTAGAAACATTGTAAAGACCTGGCACAAATTGGAGGATAGCATTAGAAGGCATCTAAAAGAGATGGGTGTAATGATATGGACTGGTTAGAACTTGCTCAAGATAGAGTTAAGTGGCTGACTTTGATAGTGTAGCAATGAACGTTCAAATTCTTAACGCCAAACGTTTAAGATTGTATACATAAATATAATATATATCTTTATATACCTATTTTTTATTTATACCTATATGTATAGCCTATATATATATTTATATAAATATATACATATATATTATATGAATATACATAAATATATATCTTATATTTCTTCGTTTGTGTTTTATATCCAATAACTTATTTACCTGTTTGTTGTGTGTTATTAATACTTCTTGTTAATTTATGAATATTATGAATTATAAACTTTAACCTTAAGCGTATAACCCGAACGGGTAGTATGACGCGGTGCTAAATAAAATTTAAAAAAAACTTTATCCTTAACCTTGGGTCTGTTGGGTCGGTCAAAACAAATAAAATATAAAACAAATTTAAATAGGTTTGACAAGCTACGTTTCGTTCTTTGTATGCACTATCTAATTTACATATGTTTAGATCCAATATCAACATTTCCTTATTAAATTTAATATAATTATTTGAAAAAAGTTGATTCAGATATTTATGTTAACCATGTAATATAAACTAAGTGAAATGTTTCTTATACCAAATAGATTAAGTATTAATTTTTTTTAAAGGAGAAATAAAGACCAGTATGATGTTGAAAAATACTTTTTACTTTACTTAAGTTATGTTATGTTTAAAATAAAATGTGGTACATTAATTAATTAGTTATTGTGTTTAGGAATTTTCAACGGAAGAATATTTTTTAATTATTTAAATGGTGTTTTAAATTAAATTTGGTTAATTGATTAATTAATTATTGTGTCTAGAGATTTTCAACGGAAGTGAAACTACACTTACAATTATATCGATTCGAATCATAAATATCTAGTCTACTTTCATAATTTCTAAAACAAGATTTATCTGATTACCAAACCCTTCCTTCACCTCTGACAAGACATCTTGTGAATGTGGGGAGTACCAGGCCTCCACCGTGGTTCTTAAACTGTAGGTCCTCCATTTCATCTCACAATCACCCTACCACTACACATTAGCGTAAGTGCATATAACCCGAACGGGTAGTAAGATGCGGTGCTAATAATAATAATAATAATTATAATTCTAAAACCTAAATTTCTGGCAGAACAGTCTAACTCTAAATGCTAAACTTACGTTCAGATGTAAAATATGAGACTGTATGTTATATGTGCTCAGCTAGCGGTTCGAGGCCTAGATTTATAAATTAAGGTTAAATTTATATAAAAATTAGTTCATCCCGGTATTTTTTATCAAAGCCAAACACACATTCATCACAAGACCACATAACCAGCGTGGTTTAAGAAACATCTTCTAGAGCAGTGGTTCTTAAACTTTTATGACTCGCGTCCCCCTAAATATCCTAAAATATTTTCGCAGCCCCTTAGATATATCTAACATATTAATCATTAAATTTTATACTAAAATAGTGATTTATTTACTGATTATAATAACAAACCAATAAAAAACAGAAGTTAATTTACCTAAATGTATTAAATGGGAAATTAAGCTGTTGAACGCTTTCCACAAATTTGTATATTCGTGTTTCGATTGTGTTACTTGATGCTATTCACATGCAAGAGTCGATTCAGGGTCGATTTCACTGCCTCGTTTTAATATCTACCATTGTGGAAAATACTTTTTTCCCATAAATAAATATAAACAAAGGACAGCAAAATTCGAATGGTGGTGGTAAAGAGTTAGGGATTATTTGTACTATCCATGATTTATATTATCCGTGTTTACCTTCCCCTTCATTACCCCGGAACATCGAGCGTCTACTATAGCTACCTACATACTTACAATAATCGAATTCTTTATTCCAAAACGTTAAATTTAACTTAAATATTTTCAATAATAAGCAAATAATATTATAAATTACTTTTTCGAAGCCCCTCAAAAATCCTTTCACGGCACCCCTAGAGGGCCGCTACACCCCGGTTAAGAATCACGGTATTAGAGCACACAGATTACATAATTTATTACTTTGATAGATTTTTAATTAATAAAAATATAATTTGAACTTTTGTAGTTTAATAAATTAAATCTAAAACATGGGACCTAAAATGTGGCTAGTATAAGCCATATTTATTATGAGGTTTGTACACACCTGATTTTTCTTCCCCCTTCTGACGTTTCCCCTCCAATGTTCGTCAATAATACGATACACAGTTCACTACTGGATCCTTCTTTTGTTCAGGGCTAATACCCTCCTCCAGGAAGTACTGGACTTACACAACGAGAGCATTGATGCATTTTCAAACAACATCTAATAACATATTCAAATAGAGAATGAGGTTCATGAGCCTAAGGGGGCTTGAACATCATCCCCTCTTGAAAGCAGCACAGGATTAGAGCTGAGTTTTTCAAGTGGGGCTGACGTGAGACAGGTTTGACTTTCGGGCGCGTTCAAACACAGTGTCAAACTCACGTTTTGTTTCGCGTTTTTAATGACCTTTTTAATTATGTCTTAATATAATGAGGGATCCGTTTGAATGGGCGTTTGAGCTAAAGTGACAACCTCGTCCGGACTGGTTCCCCGGTGATGGCAAGCTTTGGGGTTCAAATACCGGCTTGGGCACATGTTTAATTAATTATCTAAAACAAAAGAAACAAACAACATCCCAACCAACATGGTTCACAATATCACGCACACTTACATTGACAGTTTTTTTTTAAACTCGTAGAGGACTATTAATAAGTTAGTTCATTCCGGTCGAAGCAAATCAATCGAGTTCTTATATTTAACGTCCATATAATTTAATTATACAATTAAACCGCTTCGGTGGCCACATGGTCTAAGGCTTTACTCTCGTAATCGACTAAACTGCTGAAGATGGGGAGATCGTTGTACGATCCCGGACAAATGTACTAAGGGGGATTTTTTCTAAATGTTTTTCTCTTTCTGTCCACGCAAATTCGGGCACAATTTATCTAAATTCAATCTTTATAATTCCTTTCACATAAGTGCAATAATTACATTGGTGTATAACCCAGACGGTAAAAAGACGCGACGCTAAAAATAATAATACTTAGCACATCGTCTTACTACCCGTTCAGGTTATACGCTAAGTACTAATTACACTAATGGGTTAGGAATTGGGATGGTTGAATATAGGTTAAGTGGACCCGCATTTGCGTGGAGTGATATTGGAAAACAATCTAGAACTAACCACCCCCAGTTTCCCCGAGCGAAAAACTCCCCGTCATCAGCAGTCTAGCTCAACACGAAACTAGTGCGTTAGCTAACTATGCCACCGAGGTGGGTCTAAAACTAATATATAAATACGTACTAAGTTCTTAAACTATCTATTGTAAAACGATTATTTTATTTAATAAGATGACATTTTTAATTATGTTAGGTGGATAAATCAGGTTATTAAATCTTCGTTCTTATAAACTGAATGTACAAAAGTATAACAAATGTTGTAAGTATAACAAATGTTGTATCTTTTGAAATAAATATATTTGGGAATATGATATCGTATTATATTACTTTAATTTATCATAAACCATTGGATTTTTTTATTTTGACACATCAAGGTATCAATTTATTCAGTGAATAGCTTTAAATATAAGTTTATCAAGACATATTCTACATAAGTGGCGTTTAAGAACCTCATCATACTAATATTATAAAGAGGAAAGGTTTGATTTTTTGTTTGTTTGTTTGTTTGTAATGAATAGGCTCCGAAACTACTG
>CABEEJ010005854.1:32048-45579 GCA_901482245.1 Timema douglasi | reverse complement strand
ACTTTAGGCATTAACAAGCCACCTACTTCCTCTGAAAGTCGCTTCTGACACTCAGAGCTAGTAGTTCAAGGCAAACAAGGGAGCAGCTATCTTACAGATTTTTCTCGACACTAGCTCTGTCCAAACAACGTTAAGAAAGACTGGTCCAGACAACACAGGTCGTGAAAGAATGACTAAATCTGCTATGGAACATGGATTGTTTCACCGAGAGGCTGCCAAGAGCAGCTTGAGTCGCTTGTCTGGCATGGGAAACTATTTAATATTTTTACTAATGGATTTGGTTTTTTATCTTTAAATGTGATTATAATAATAGTAATGACCACAGTATGGGTTTAAGTGTTTTAAGTTTTAATATTCTTAGTAATAATTCTTTTTACTGACTTATCCGAGCGTTGTATCTAGGAGCTTTGGATGTGATCAGGCTGGTTTGGTAATTTCCAATGCATTATATTGTAATATTATTTGTTACATTTAAGATATTTTATAGAACCTTTCATTCTTTACAAATATAAATTTATAGGTATGTGAGTGAGTATTGTTGCAAAAATATTAATGTTTAAGAATTTTTAAGGATTTTTTCAGTATTTATAAATATAAATTAATAGGTTTGTTAGTGAATATTGTGTGTATAACCTTTGAATTGAGGTAGACAATCCCCGAATGCAATCGTGGGCTCTCCTAAAAATCTGTTTAAGAATGGTAATTTATGTAATTTGGGGAGTGAAAAGTCACGTAAAACCCGGTTATATTCTTGAGTGCAGGACTAGAAACACCAAAATCGAAGAAGACGTCCATGTTTTGGAAAGTCCTAGCTGTATTTTCTTTAGTGAACCTACCAAGATATTAACAACATATTCATCAGTTTTGGTAAATATTTGTAGTTTGCTTATTTTCACCCATAGATAATAAAGGTATAGAATGATAACTCAATGTAGTATGACTAGAACAAGAATTTGAGAGCTCAATGGATGGAAGATGAACTAACGCTATCAGCTTAGTGCAAAACTGTAATAAGTACATACTTAAGTGCAAAACTCTACCAAATACATTTGTAATTTGTTATATCTTGTTTACATTATTACATAAGCCCTAATTTTAGATCTCGGAAACTGATATTCAATGGCAAGAGAATTAAACAGAAGTATGAGAAACAGATTAATGTAGGTTAAGCGAATAAACATTTTGTTTTAAATAATATTATTTATATGGATTGACCAATAATTTCACATTAACTAACGAATTTACTAAATATTTTAAAAAGTATTCAAAAGAATTATTAGAAATGATTAGTTCATGCCTTTATTATGACTTATTAATTTTAATAACACCCCTAAAACGCACAATATGTTCAAATTTAAATACAAATTTGTCAACCAAAGTCTAACCTAACTTATGCTTGTGGCCTTCTCCATTATTGGCAATTGTGACAAAGTCTATGGACAGATTTGTAAATAATGATTTTAAAAGCCTTCAAACTTAATATCAAATAGAACAAATTCATAAAAGCAATAATGGCGTATTTTATGTTTCAATATTCACGGTTTTAAAGCAACAAACTCATAAAAACAATAATGGCTTATTTTAAATATTAGTTTTCACAGATTTAAAGCAACTTATAGGTAAAAAATGGCGAATGCAAATGAATTGAGATTTTAAATATTAAAACTTAAAGAAAACAACATCGTATTTCTTTAAGAGTAGCGCTAATGCGTTTGGCAGAGAAGTTAACACTATTTCCCATTACCCTTATAGAAATCCCACACCCTGTTTTCAAACATTTCGGCAGAATCCAAAAGATGAATTATTATTTTTAAAAGGTGACCTGGCGCTCTAGTGGTAAGGTGTCAGACTTCTGTGTTATGTGTGCGGGGTTCAATCTTCAGTCTCAGCACAAATTTATCTGATATCCGAACGCTTCTTCAACTCTGACAAGACGTGTACAAATCACAACTTGTAAATGTGTGGAATGCCATGCCTACACCGTGGTTCGGATCCCTTAAACTGTAAGTCCTCCATTTAATCTCAAAATCATATTAGCATAAGGGCATATAAACTGAAAGGGTAGTAAGACGTGGTGCTAATATTATTATTAATAATAATAATAATATTCTTAGCTTATCAACTTTTTTGGGGGGAGGATAACTTCACATTCATATTTGACTAAAGAACTAATCCTTGTGAACATTTCTCCATTATTGAAAGGAGTATAAATCTAAAGGGCTAATTATCCCGTAGTTAATAAACTTTCTGTAAATGAACAAAAGGAAATCTATATTGATTTTTATAATAATCACTTTCAGATCCATCTTCAAGATTGTAAATGGATTTGTTTGGATAATACTAAACCTGTTTTAGAAAGACTTGAAATATTTTACATTAATAGATCTTTATATCTATTTATTATCTATTCACCTGAAATAGATCTTGATTTATTTAAATAACCAATTTGTATTTTATATTCTTACATAAACCATTACTATCTATCGTTATGAAGACTATCTGTAAAATATGTATATGAAACATTGTTTAGTTTATAAGAGGGCACATCTCATTGTTTAGTTCGATAATTTTACTGTCATTGATTGTGACTATATAGCAGCCGATGTACAATCAGTTAATAACACTGGCGCAATACACTAGAGCAGCAAATTTTACTGAAGGTTTAAATATTATTTCATTCATTAATCCCTTGTTGTATGTTTACCTGAGTTACCTTCCACTTCTATAGGTCCTTTGACACCTAGTGGTCCAGAGGTCACTGAGTAGGTTCACTGAGCAAGGTAATCACTTCGGACCGCATCCCAAACATTTATAACTTTAATTTCTGTAAGCCCTGGTATAGGTATAAGCTGGGTTTAAGAAGGATAGGTTATAGTGTAGGGTGTTTATGTAATATAGCTATTTATATTCTATACAATCTTTCTGAGAACTTGATATTTCAAATGGTTTCTGAGGTTACAAAATTCCTGAGGTTTTTAGATTTAAAAAAATAATCTGTAATAACTCCATGCGTAGAAACTTCATTCCATGCTGTATGACCTTTATGTTTCCATGGCAACAGATCCTTTCGCTAACATTGGTGTTTTCCTTTCGATGCGCCGATGATTACATTTCTACTAAACAGTGATTGGTTTTCCTTATCTATCCTTTTAAAGTTGATACAGCTTCTATAGAGGAACGCAGACTAGGGACTTACTGATCAGGTATTTGTAAACAGAGCAATCGGTTTATGTAACATAGAACTCTTACGGATCATGGACTATGGATTACACACCTTACGACCCAATAGTCTGTAGACCGGACCTGACAGGTCCCTTTGTCCGATACGATACACTTACGGCTATATGTGTCACATGATCATAGACAGCCCACACTAGGTGCTTCGTACCACGCATGTGTCTTGATTTTTTGTTTTGGTTTTCCACTGTGACTTACTACCCGTCTGAGCTATTAGCATTTAAATTACGTCAGTGGGTTAGAAATGTTGATAGTTAAATAAATAGGAAACACACCCTCATTCTCTAGGAGGGAAGGTGGGAAACCATCCAGTAGAAAATAAAGCACTTAATTACACCCATGCGGGATCCAAACCCTGATCTCCACCGCCAGCCAACCAAACTATGTGAGCCTGAAATTTAGCAACGTGCCCATTGCAATTTTCAAAAATTCAAAAAGCCACCAAAAGGGTACAGAGGGCATAGTGCACCACAATTGGTAATATCTTTGAATTAGAGCTCAATATGATTAGTGGTATCTTGAAATATCGTGATGAAATTGATATGACGGGAATCCCCCTTTCCCCAAATAGCATCAGCCACCAACACTGTATCGAAAACATTTGAATTCATAGAATTAAAAATATAGTATTTTCCATTATTTCTAAGTGAAAGGACTAAGATACATTTGCTAGCTAAAGGTTTGAGTCTTGATTATTTAAAGGCGGCTATAGTTCCAGAATATTAATTAAAAGTTTAATAGTAAATACTACTTGTTTATTTCTCAAATATTTTGGAGTATTTAAAATGAGACGTAATATTATTGTTTAACTAAGTAAAAAAAAGTGTTTACTACCTAATAGAAGTGGCAGTAATAATTAATGATTTTAGACGTATTTTTTTAGCCTTGTACTATATTAATAAATCAATGTGTAAGTATAAATGTTTTTATCAAAAATAGCTAGAGCTTATAGTTATTACATCCGGTAATTCATCTTTAAGTACATACATAGAAAACATGTATGGTTATAATCTGCGGTTCTTTTAAATTGGTGAGCAGATTTCAATCAAACTTCCGCTAGCTAACAAGATCGTAGAAGTTATTAATAGAAATTAATAATGAATGTATGAGACTAAAATATTAAACTGAATTCAAACTGTTTTGAAAACTTGCCAATCATCACCGGCCTGCTATCCAAAATGAAATTACTTTATCTGCTGTATTTCATTACCGGTGTTCTTCAGGGTGAGTATAGTGAGTGATTAATTATTATAAATTGTGTTATCTCTAATGTGATTCAATGTTAAAATCCTGCGGGAACTATAAGCCAGTAGTTACCGAATGGCGGACCAAGTTACGCATCCGGACCGTAGAGACATTCTTAAGGACGTTAACGAGATAGCAATAAATAGAAGAAATTATGCTATCTTGGTGGTGGGCGAATAGTAGACATAGAAGATCAGCAATAATAAATAAGTAAAATATCTAAAAGTTAAGAAAATCTCGTTTTTGAATTAGTTAAGTAATATAGGATTTGAACTTGAGTCACTGTTAAAGTTTTGCCGGACCACGGAAGTATGTTAAGTGTTTAAAACGGACCTCCTTCAATAATAATTGGGGACCCCTGCTCTAGAGTTTAGATGATGGTAAATTTGAGGGCATTTGATATAGTAAATTGAAAGCTTTGCAAAATTACTTTATAATTTGTACTTGATAAAAAAGCTGGTCTCATGAAAACTATATTTATTTACTGTCTGTCAAAAAGAATAAGAAACTGTTTGTGTTTTAATATTTATACCTTTATTTATGGCTTGCTTACTACTCTATATTACATTTAATCATCATGATTTATTATTTACATCTGAAAGCAATAATATATTTTGTAACGCCTTTTAGAGCAGTTAGGATTTCAATTAGTAACATATATCTGTTTCGTTGGTTGCATGGTGTAAGACGTCAATCTCGCGTTAGACTTGGTCGCCAATAGCAGGAATATCGGGCTTCTAAGCCTAGGTTAGTGTAAAGTTTTTTCAAAATGGCTTTAAACTCTCCCTCCACCCAAATTTGGGTCCACTTCCTATAAATATCAACCTTCCTCATCCCTAACTTATTAGCGTAATTAGTTCATATGCGTATACCCAAACATGCTATAGGACGCAGTGCTAAGATATAGTAGCATACTATAATCAATTTAGGAATAAATACAGTAAGCAGCCCCAAAGAGATTATCCTATTAATAAGTGAATGTGAATGAATACTGATTCAGATACTATAAATAATTCAAGTAAAACTAGATATCTAATAAATCGCTGTACAAGTAATCAGTGATTTCTTGTAAACATTACGTGTACCAACATTTTGTGCATGGAGAATTTAAATTTAAACGTTTGAATATTCTGAACAGATTGTACCTAACTCACTGTGAAATATAAAAATAATAATTTGTGTTTATATAGACATGTTCACCAAGGGTATACTTTAAAAATTGTTTAGTTAGTATGCTATATTTGATTTATTTTGCTCTATTTTCTAGGAGGTCAATGTTATTGGTTCCCCAAACCATCAGTAAATAATAACGATAGTCCTAAGGCAGGCAAGATCTACAATGGGGAAAAAGCTGAGTCCGGAGATTATCCCTTTCTTGTAAGTTAGAATAGTCAATTATAGATTTGTATATAGTAAACATTTTATAGCAGTATTTTTTAACTTACTTATTAAAATAATTTATCGAATAGAATGGTATCAAATATGTAGCCAAGACAGTACAAAGAGATCTAAACTATATTGGGTTTAGAAACAACCAAAAACCATTGTTTTTATGCTTTAGGAGAGAATAAAAAATCATAGATTTGGAGTGGGGTTATTTGTATAATTTTAAACAGTTTGTTTCCTTGGACAAGTAGGCAACTCTACCACATAAACATAGGTGTATTTTATTTAACTAAATTTAAAATATATATATGTGTGTATTTATACTTAACTAAATATATATTTATAGTTTATACATTTATATAAAATAGATACACACGGTGCCCCAGGAAGAAGGGTAAATATTCTGGAAGGTTGTAATGTCAGTAATTCTAAGAAACAAGGTTTAAATGAACATATGTCATACTTATCACGAACGTTTTCCGAGATAGATCTATTTGAATGGATATTATTTTGAATTTGGCGCGCGATATTGTCCTACCCCCCCTCAATATTATACTCTTGTCTGAAGCATGACTGTGCATTAGTGTGAAGCGTCAGTTGCCTGTTGTGACTGTTGATAGTGACTAAAGTGTTGTTAAAAAATGCTGTTCATCTTCACAAATTTCTACTATGCAGATTTACTGTTTGTGGCTTCTGCTGTGGTAGTGCCACCTCCGCTGTTGAAGAATATCGTCGACGGTTTCGAATACGTATTATTCCGGAAAACACTTTGCAATCCGGAAACCTCTTCTTTCATAGCTTGGTGTGACCGATGGAAGGAGAAAAGCGAAGGTGGTGGGTGGGGGGCTATGTATATATATATATATAGATAGATAGATAGATAGATAGATAGATAGAGGGTCGGTAGTCGGTAATGGGGTTCTAGTCTATTCCAGTGAGTCCAAGTTCGGGGAAGGTTTGAGGTTTGTGTTAGCACATCATTGTATCATGAATGTGTACTTGTGTGTTAGAGATCAGTACTGGTATCAAAACTATATTAGTAACATAGTTTGACCTAGGGATGATCTATGTCCTATTTTGTGAAAAGAGATAGAACGGAACATCGTTAATAACATATTTATGTGATTAATTAATTATTTTGGGTTTTCTCAAATATTCGTTAGTTTGTTAACTTATTTAATTTTCCTTATTTTTGGTTTACTTATTAATTTATATAGTTAATAATGACTTATTAAACAACTTGGTAACTATTGAATTGTACGTAAATAAGTTTATTTTCAGCCCTGAGTCTTGCTACTCGTTCGGGTTATAAGCCTATGTACTAATTATGCTAAAGTGGTAGGGGTTAGTATAGCTTAGTTAGAGGAAGTGCACCTGCATTTACATGGATTGACAGTGGAAAACCCTTTAGGAAAAACCACCATTATCACAACCACCCAACCGGGATTGAACACCGACCTCTTCATCTTCAGCAGCCTATTCCAACACACCCTGTGGCCACCAAAGCGGGTAAATTTGATCAGACACAAAACCCAGCCCTCTGCCGTTAATTCATCACGTTTAGAGAGGAAACCAACATTTCACAAATGGTAACATTTCTCACCATTTTAGGAATTAAACCCAGGACCCTTAGCTCAGAAGACAAACACATTATCAACTGAGCTTAATATTTGAATATAATTAAGTGAAAGTCTGATTTTGTTCTTAACAATCATAACATCGCGTGTGTTTTCAGTCGTGTTAGAGACATAGAGCACACCGATATTCTTAATATAGCTTGCGATTCCCACGATGAGGTGTGAACATTTGGTTATGTTTCGTTTATTATAATTGTAATAATAGTGGTATGTGTACCAGCCCTATCAATGACACCTTCCTAAACCAGAATGAAATTAGCCAGTTTCATAGTGAGATTTAGTACACCTCAAGTGCGGTGCTGTACTAAATACAAGACAACATCTACCTAGGCTAGAATGTTATAGGTCATTTTAATAGTAGTACTAAGTAATCCCTCCACCTCCATATTCAACATCCTCATAGGCATCCTTTCCCTCTCAATTCTTCTCACATGGTCATACCACCTTATTCCTGCCTTCTCTATCCTGTCCTGGACTAACTTTTCCTTCACTATTCTTCTTATTTTCTCATTTCTCATCCTGTCATATTTTGTCACGCTGATTCTGCTTATCAAAAATCTCTTTTTACTCGCCTGCATTATGTCACACTCCTGTTCATTCATCACCCGCGTTTCAGCAGCGTACGTATATATTGGTAGTTAATAGGCATTGTAGATCACTCACTTGCACTTGTCTGGCATTTCCTGCCACTCTCATCTACAATACTGCCCAGATACTTGAAACCGTTTACTATCTTCAATTGCTCCTCTCTCACTGTCACGCCAGTTGTTTACTTGTCCTTCTTTCTTGTCGTGATCACCACCTTAATCATCTTTACATTAAACCTCCAAACCACTTCACCACTTCTTCCCAAACCTCCAGTTGCTCCTGTACTTCTCTATCCTCACTAACCCACACAATCAGGTTATCTGAAAACATCATTTCTTTCATCTTTCTCTCCCCAATTCTTTCAAACACTTCCCTCAGTATTTCGTCCATCACAATGAACAGTAATGGTGAGATTGCACTACCTCATTTCAGACCATTATTAAACTCAAACCAATCTGTGTTCTCCTCTCCCACGTTCACACAACTCACATTACGCTTGTACATATTCCTGATTGTTCACGCTATTATCCTGCACTCATTTCTTCTCCGGCGCTTTCCATATTCTTATTCTGCACACGCTGCAGTAAGACTTCTCAACGTTCAAGAAGACCATCATTTATATATTCTAGGCAAATGAAATTCATGAAGGGAATAATATGTCTTATATTGAGTTTTTAGATAAGTTTCTAATATTTAATGAATTATTTAAAGCCCGGTCATTGATAATAATAATGTTAATGTTATAAATGTACAGTTATAAGTAGACATGTATTGTATTTGATTTCAGGTGGCTATTGAACATACATGTATTGTATTTGATTTCAGGTGGCTATTGAACATACATGTATTGTATTTGATTTCAGGTGGCTATTGAACATACATGGTTCGGCCAGTTTTGTGGTGGGTCTGTGCTCAATGAATACTGGGTTATAACAGCTGCTCATTGCTTTATAGAGGAAAAGTAGGTTGATCACCAACCTTAGCATAGTTACGAGGCAACATCACTAAACACAGTGATGAGCTTTAATGGGCTCGCACGAGTAAATTGTTAAACTTACTTGAAATTCTTGAGCTCATTGTTAACAATATCATCTGTTTATTTATTTTCATCAAAAATCCGCTTAACATTTTTATTAATAGACTCTATTTTATATATTATAATTTAGTAATTATAATGAAACAAATAAATTGATCGTCATCAGATATGGGCCATAAAGACACCGAAAGTAACCGTGCGAGCGGCAGAGATAAGAAAGTTAGTTATTTTGTGTTGCTAAATGCGTTTGGAAAAACAGGCATAAGATAATGTTATCGTCATACTAATTAATAAGCCAGAATATGTTTGAAATCTACATCTACAATAATATTATAAAGAGGAGAGATTGGTTTTTGTTTGTTTTTTTGCTTGTAAAGGATAAATTCAAAAACTACTGAACCGATTTTAAAAATTCTTTCACCAATATAAAGCTACATTATCAGCAAGCTACATAGGCTATATTTTATTTTGAAAATTTAATTTATTTCTTATAAAAATGTCGATAGTCACTCATATTTTATGGTAGAGTCTATGATGATTCTTAAATATGTGTGTTGAAAATAATAATGCGGTGGGAGGGTGGGGGACGGGGGAAGGGTCTAGTAATATATATGTTTTATATCTGCATTTTAAACACCTGTGTTTGGGTATCGTATTTAGAATAGTATTGTTAAAAATATAATATGTATATAATAAACAATGTTAAAATATTAATTTCCTGTATTATTTTATTAATAATTATATTTATTTTCAATAAAAAAAAGAATTTTAAGATTGAAAAATACTGGGAGATCATTGTTAAAATTTTCACAGCTCACAATTGACTACAATTATCTATATATCATGATGTATATAGAAACTAACCTATACTGCACATCCATTCATGATTTGAAAACCCTAATTTAAACAATAATAAAATTAATAGTGTGCTTTCAATTAGATCTAATAATTCTTAGTTAAGAGTATTCAAACGAGGTCTTAAATTTATTTTTCAATTTATTATTTTTTGTTGGGAAACCATTCGTACTATATTGTTTAGTAAGAAATGGTTTTACAAAAAAAATTGTTTGTAACCTTTTAAAATATCTGATTGGTATAAAAAAATAACATAAAATATATTTATTGAAGTTTTTTGAGATTTAAATAGTAAATATTTAAAATTTGAATGGGTATGGTAGTATATACATATCAATCTAAATATAAGATAAGTTTCCCAAAAATCTTTTATTTGAAAAGATATGTTGGCTATTATCTAAATTGTTTCCAAACAAAACTATGAAATGTTAAAAAGAACTGAACAATCGTTTAAACAGCCTGGTGTGTGGTCATCAAAGACTAATTTAAATCTGGCCAACAATGAACTTGTCTAATCATTGCCAAAATATAAAACCATTTTCAATATTATATTAATGGAATTAAAAGGCCTATTAAGATATTTATTAATTGTGGTTTCATTTAAATGTAATTTTTAATATTAAATTATCTCCTTCTCAGAGCACCCGATATAGTCCAAGTGAGGGCGGGCTCCCTGGAGATTGACGAAGGTGGAACTGTTCACAAAGCAGAGAAAATTATAGTTCATAATAAATTTGGGAAACCATTCCTATTCGATAATGATATTACCCTTATCAAGGTAAGACTGTTCATACAAGATCCAAATTGTATTAAAAATTGATTAAATGACTAATTCAATAGAATTATAAATATAAAATCAAAACTGATGTTATCGTTGTCGCATTTAGTCTATATACCTAATAATCTAAAAGAACTACTATAAAATTATTATATTTCATGATGGTAGGAAAATAAAAATTGGAAAGAACTGATATTTGAGTTAAGTTTTTGTGTATTTTACTGATAGGCCTATAAAATTATTATTTGCTGTTATGAATGTTTCTAAGAGATTTATAATAATAATTAAAAAGTTATTAGAAAAAATAGCTATTATAGAATAATAAATTGTCGCTACTTATCTTGCTACTCCCAGTAGGAAGTTGTCAGAATGGCTTAAATGCTGAAGGAGCGTTGAAATATTAGACCTGGAGTTTTAGTGAATTTTATTGTAAGCTATAGTACAAAATGTGATATAGTCAGTTATAATATTTAGTTGGTTATGTCTAAAAGAGTGACTAACCAAAGTTGGTATTTCTGTATGCTTACATGGGTGGTCTAACTCTGCATCGGACTGGTACTCGAGCGTAATCTTGTGATCTGAACTAGTTTTAACCCTTCTGATAGTTCTAAAATGTGTCTTTATACATCAATGATTTTGCTTAGTTCCAAAACACTGATGTGTAACTATATACAAAATGAGCTGATATTATTAACCCTTTTGCTTAACCATCAAGGAGTATCTTACATTTGTCTCACTGATTCTGGCTTACAACTAAACACGGAAGCAGGTTTTCTGTTATGTAACATTGGCATTACCAAAATGTTACTTGACACTGATAAAATAAATATCTTTTGATTTAAATAAAATTAAATGTAGTTTTTATAAACCAATTAAACCACATTTCAAAAATATGTTATGTGCCCATACATGCTATCTCGATTTTTGCGCTAATAGTTTAAAGAATAAATAAGTTACTAAAAATAACCAAAACTTGATATAAAACTTGAAGCAAATCACCAATTAAGTTAAAGCTTAGTTAAAAACTCTTATATTCAAATTGATCAACAGCAAATGATAAAATACCTGTGTTCATAATATTTTCATTTCAGGTAGAGAACCGACTTGACGAAAACCCGTATGTAGCGTTCGTTAATTTACCGACATCCCACACAAAAATACTGAAATCTGGTGTTAAGGTGTATGCTGCAGGATGGGGTATTACTTCATCTGTAAGTTATATATTATAATATTATATAGATTACCCGCTTCGTTGACTCCATGGCCTAAAGCGTCACTCTTTCAGTAGACTAGAAAGTGACCTTAAGCCTGGTACGAATCCTTGATAGTTCAGTGGTTAGAGCATTGGCGTACTAAACCAAAAGTCCCGGGTTCGATTCCCGTCTCTAGGTTTTATTTAAAAATATATATATTTAGATGCGGCTATAAACGTAACTATCCAATATAATGGCTTGGCTATTTAATAGATAAAAATCTATTTGATTAATATTACAATTTAGTGTTATCAATAATGGAATACATGGATGTGAAGTGAAAAACAAATAATTTAACTAAGATATGTGAACATTACATTACTTTGTGTGTATTAAAAGATATTCACATGTTAACAGGGAAAAGACTAGCCACAGGTTGTGCCAACATTAAAATTTGCTTAACTAATTACAAACACATTTTCCGGAGGAATGTCCTATTTACTTGCTCATTTCTTGATGTTAAATTCTCTACCATCAGATGTAGCACATTGACAGTCATCGTATGGAAGTATATTTCTCTGATTCAGAGAACGATAGCTAAAAAATAAAGTGAACATTCCTTCCGAGACTTTGAAGGAATGTTCGCTTTCTTATCTCATTTATTAATATTTAATCGTCTGCCATCTTCTCCAGCCTTAGCAGCCTCCCTGTGGATATGTAAAAGGCTCACAAAATTTTATCTTTATTTTGAAAGTAAGTACGTCTTAAGTCTTTTAAGACATCTTTCTTGTTGATGTTGACACGGAAATTGCCGTCACAAATATCAAAAATTTAACCAGTTCTGAGAGCAAACCCTTATGACGAACTTGTTGCCTGAGGTGATTGATAATGTCCTCTTTGTTCTCAACAACTTTTAGTTCCTCCCGCAACAACTCATGGAGTATTCCTTTGTGAAGCAAATGGTGATCAGGGTCAACATCATCTTTATTATAATGTAAACTTTCTTCTTTGTTTAAATCACTCCCAAGTAGTGTAGCATTTATTGGAAATATATGCTCCAAGAAGAGACTCTAAATTCAAGAAACTCACCAAAAGTCCCCCACTGTGCTGCGCCGACTGACTGTTTACCACACGCAAGAATAATGGCGTCCTTCCTCCACAAAAANATATTGTTCGTCTGAACGCGGAATAAACATTGAGCGAGTAAAATGCTCTATCCCTCGTGGCGGGGTGCGAATGGGTGTGTGGCGAGCATGCGCCGTAAGACTGTAATGCATCGAGAATGTTCATTTTAGCTCTACGCAGGTACATTTTTATCCCCTCCCTCCCGTCATGTGTCTTGTTTTCCTATGTTTGTAGTCACCCCTTATCCCCCTCTCTGAGTTGATATAATCGTATATATATTTGTGTTGTCCGTGATGTTTTTCACTTCTCTCGGCAGGGCCGTCCCCTTGGACATATCTTGGGTTTCGAGGTACGAATAAACCTTTTCGACAGTTATAATTTGAAAATGCTAGAAGCGTCGTATCCGGCTTATGAATATGTCAGATGTAGAATCTTTACGTAATATTCAAAA
>CABEEJ010005854.1:0-30863 GCA_901482245.1 Timema douglasi | reverse complement strand
GTAATTTAACTCATTGGCCTTGCGGGCCTGTAGAGTCCATTGTTCCTTTTTTTTTAATATACTGTCGTATACTAATAGCTTCACTAAATAGTATACTATTCCGATTGTACAAATAACTCATTTTCTATTTTATGTATTCTGTTCAAATTTATTGGTCAATATCAATAAAACTACACCATGTTATTTTTGACATATTTCTTCATAATTTAGTTTCCTACTCAGGTCATCCTTTTTGGTGTTCAAAACACTAATGTTTTTGGAGTACGAGTTAAAGGACATAATAGTAAACTGGCATTGTTTACTTTTCTCTTGCATTTCTCACCGCCCTCTGCAAATTTTCTACATTTATTATTTTGGTTTATTGTTTTATTGTGCGCCAGCCTTAGTCTTCGAGGAAGAGTAAGGGCGGCGGTTCAGTAGAAACTACTCGACTTCTGGCATTAATTTGTAGGATGGTGTTCCAAAACGGTAAACCCAACTATTGACAATATTACCTATGATAATTATGCAATTAATCGAGACACGATAACGACAGAACTGAAAGTTGTCTGACTCGGACACTGCTCGACTTTGACAAGAGAAGGTGGGATGAATCGGACACTCTCATATTGGGAATTTGAACAGTGACAGCGCTGGGGTGGTTGTATATCAACTGCTGAGTCGATACCGCGATAGTACTTGATAGCAGCGTTAGATTTCAGGCACCTCGCGATTGTGTTGTTAGCGAACGTACACTACAGCTATGTGCGAAAAAGGCAAATTCCAAGTGTTAGGCTACTTATAATAAATATTCCATAAACTGTTCAAAATGCAAATTATTATTAAAAACCAAGAAATAATTATATACTAGCACACTTGTTAACAGATTGTTGCACACACGAATAAAATGCAGACGTGAAAATTTTGAGGAGGGGTAGAATTATACTATGCCCCTCCTAGGCAATTGTTTGGTGGGCAATAATCACCCTTCCCCCCTGAATTTGGCACCATTAAGTTCTATCAATTTTTTATAAGGTGTATCTAAAATAAAACTTTTGAACCGACTAAGCCAACATACAGCCCACAAACTTATTCTAATCTAATCAAAACCAAGTCCCTAGGCCGTGAGCTCATAAATTTTGAAGGGGAAATCTCATTTCACAGATGATAACATTTTCTGGCATTTCGGGAATGGAAAACTGAACTTTTGGCCTAATAAAGAGATAAACTAACTGAGCCAGCGTGTATAACCACAAATTAATTATTAAAGTAATTGAGGTACAAATCTTTACACTAAGAGAAACAATGCCTATCAGTGGTGGCTCGTAGCTAGAATTAATGGGGCTGCTGCTCCAGAAAATGTTTAGCCTTTGTTTTAAAATTGTGTACAGGGAATAAACATGTATGAAAAGAAAATATTTTCAGGAACTTGATAAAACCTTATAAAGAAAACTTTTTTACTTACTTTAACTTAATTGCTACAGTTCAATCTTGATCTATTAATTTAAAAATAAATTCCATTATTCTTGTTTTAATTTGCGCAAAGATTCAATAATTTTAACCTTGATCTCTGGATCACAATCGAGGCCATTTTTCTTCATTGAAAGTACTGTAAGCGCATTTAGTTTTTCTATTAAATAAAAAACTGAAAAAAACTTAATTAAATAGAATCGCTGGAAGCAGAATAATAATTTAATTCTACACTCGTCTACACTTTATCACATTCAAGAATCTGATACACGGTTTTTAAGCGCAACACACGCCGAGTATAAAAAACCTCCTTCCACCATCATGCACTATAAGATCAACAGTGATCTCTCTACCTGGCAGTCCCGCCTTCCTATCCACCCCGTCCTCTTTTCACATGAGCACAGCAGTCAAACATCACGTCGCTGGCACTGTGAAGCGCACATTTCCATACAAAGATTTTTGTATCTTTTTCATAAACTGGGGGATGGCTACTGAAGTACTGACATTAAGCTTAAGGGATATATATTGTACTACAAAAATAAAGAAAGAATTAACGAAAAAAAATACTCATTATATTAAATGTTATCGATAATATCAAGTGGAAATAGGGGGGGCTGCAGTTCCGCAGTGCCTATACACGAGCTGCCACTGGTGCTTATAAACATTTCTTAAGAAATGGGAAATTGTTATCAATCCTATATATTATTTACAAAGTCAACCTCTATTATTCTCAACTAATACAAAGCTTACATCGATGAATAAGGTATCAGTGAAAAGGATTTTTTATATCGACTTCTGACTTCAGTTTACGTTAAATCAGCCTGAGACAAGCTTTAAAACTGGTTTAAGAAATATATTATTAAACTAATTTAACTAGTAGGTAATACTCTCTTAGATAACTAAAATAATAAATTTTTAAATCCCTGAAAATAATGTTAGCTATTATTTTATAATAATAAAAATAATCAACAGTATTTTCATGCATCAACATCAATTTAAATATATATTAATTAATGAAATACTGCCATCTTGGGGTTTCCTTTGAAACTACAATGACTCAATCTTTCTGTGATTATCTGAACGTTCATTCAAAGCTTTGTTTCGAAGTTTCTTTGATGAGTTCCATTTGACCGTGAGGGAAAAAGTATTTACTACTAGCAGTTTGACCCTTTCTTCGCACGGCTAAGCGATACTTAGGGCCAGTTTCATAGTCAAATTTTAGTACGCCTCAAGTGCGGCGCTACACTAAGTTTATGACGACACCTACCTAAACCAGAATGGAATGGGCCAGTTTCCTATGCGAGAACGGCCTATTCCATTCAAGTTTAGGTAGGTGTGGTCCTGTACTTAGCGTAGCGCCGCACTTGAGGCGTACTAAATTTGACTATGAAACTGGCCCTAAAACTGTATCAAGTTAGAACTTTTAACATTCGGCTGTTTACTTCTCGATAGTTTCTCGTTATACAATCCTGAGCTAGTTATGGAAATCATAAGTTAATTACGGTAATTAATAAATAAAATAAAATATTCAAAGCAAAATATTACCTTGTCTGCAAACTGAGTGCACAATACCATTACAAAAGCAATATATATCTAAACAGGATATAAAATATGATAAACGAATTAATATACATTATTACAGAAATATGTTGTTAAAAAGAGTATTATTATTATTAGCACCACGTCTTACTACCCGTTCGGGTTATACGCACTTACGCTAATGTGTAATGGTAGAGTGATTGTGAGATAAAATGGAGGACCTACAGTTTAACGTGGAATCCGAACCAAGGTGGAGGCCTGGCATTCCTCACATTCACTAGATGTCTTGTCAGAGGTGAAGGTAGGGTTTGGTAGCAAAAATAATATTGAAATTTATCAGAGAGGATAGATAAATAATATATATTATATAAACATAATGAATAGTAAGCATAATGGTTTCCTAAAATAAATCATGGTTCACCGAAATATGTCACCCAAATTTGTTTATTTTAATTGTTATGTTATTACTAGAGAAGATAATTATTTATTCTTTAATTTTTCATCTTTGTCATTGAAACACTAGTTGATTCGCTTCAAAATAATTTTTAGTATAATGTATTCGTTTATTTCTCTATTGTTTTCCTCTGCCTCTAAACATTTCAAATTCTATACCATATTCAGAAGTATATTCTATTATCCGTTTCCCACCTCCTATTCTTAAATGTCTAACTTTCCAGCTTTTATAATAATTTTGGAGTGGTCCTTTGACGAATTTTGGAAAATTGAAATGTTATTCAATGCCAAAGAAGATTTTATAATAGATCTGGAAAATTTCAATTTACTACCAACACTCCCCCATCCCCGCCTTACCTCTCATATTTTTTTTTCATTTCCCACATTCCCATTTTTGAATTAAATTTGTAGAAGAATTTGGCTATCTTATATGGTTTATTTAAGTGCTTGACAAATTACAATTCTAAGCGCTACCGAAAATAAATTTTCGATAATAATTGCATCACATTCAAGCTCTTCCATTTCCTAGAATTAAATTTTGTAAGTCGATATTTTCGACGTCATTCGACTTTCAACGAGTAATTTATTATTTTAGTTTTGAGAAGATTTAAATCCCCATTTCACAAGCCCTCTTTATAAATAGTACATATTATTTAACAGTTATTTTTTAAATGGCCTAATCCTTCGACTTTTCTAGCAAATTTAAATTATTTTCTCAAGATAAAATATATATTTTTTAAAACTTAATTCCCATCTCTCTTTCCCTATTTCATCCATTTAAAATATTCAGTTTAATCACACAGCAAAGTGGTTGGTTCTTTTAGTCTTATAAATTTTAAGCCTCATCGCCTTCTTCTCTTTTATACAACTCCTACTTTGAAATTTCGAATTTAAGAAAATATTATTATGTAGAGTTGTATTTCTACCTGCCTGCCAAATTTAGATTTTCCAACAGAGCAAAAGTTGTTTTTTACTGTTCATACTAACCACTCTCACCACCGTTTCCACCAAATATACCAATAACAAATTTAAGTTAATAAGTCGTTAGTATACATTTGGAAAAGTCTTTTTACCTGCCTGCTGGATTTCAGTTTTATAAAACAAAGGGAAGTAGTTGTTTACTATTAGATTTTGGAATTTTAAACCGCCACCCCCTTTCTTAAAATTCACACTAAAATAAATTTCAAATTTCAATATCTATTTGGTTATCTAGAGTTGTATCTCTAACTGTCTGTATAATTTTAATTTTCAACCATATTAAAAAGTTTTTTTAAAATTATAAGCCCCTAATATCCTGGAGCCCCATTTCGAAAGTTCCCAATTTTAAATTTTTCTGGCTTTATGGGTCAATGCTGCTACTTTCTTGATAAGAAGAATTGCATACTTCCATGTCCAGGGTTTTGAGATACTCGGGGATAAGTGAGTCAGTCCCACACCTTTCCACTCTTCTGCTTCTTAGAAGATGAGTTTTGAAAAACGCCCATAATTGTTTCACTCATTCTAGAAAGACCCGCCTTGGTGGCGTAGTTGGCTAACGCGCTAGTCGTGTTGAGCTCAACTGCTGAGGATGGGGAGATCGAGGTTCGAATCTCGGTCGGGTGAACTGAAGGTGGTTTTTCCTAAATGGTTTTCCACGCAAATGCGGGTTCACTTCCTCTGATTCTACCTTCACAATTCCTACTCCATTAATACTTAAAGCGTATAGCCCAAACGGGTAGTAAGACGTGGTGCTAAATATTATTATTATTACATTCTAGAAAGGAAATCAGGAAATCTAATTTTAAATTTCCAGGCCCCAGCTTTAAAGATACGTCAGTGAAATTTGAAGACTTTGAAGCCTTTTTTTCACCCCTTATAGGTTAAATTTCGGAAAACCCCGAATTTTCTCTTTCCTAGGGCCTAAAACAGTTTTCACGCAAAGTTCATGTTTTCAGGTCAAGAACTGGGGGAAATCAGGTGATGAGTTGGTCAGTGAGTCGGTGGGTTTTGCTTTTATATAATTATATGTATTGTGATCATAAACTTTAAAAATATACATGAAATGTTATAGCAATTACTTTTACCCTGCAATATAATGCTGTTTATAATGAAAGTAGAGTAATTCAAATGCCCTTGTTATCAGAACCGACTATCAGGTGTCCGCAGTAATTTCCTACTTAAGATCACCTTGAACATCCTTGACCATAACAAGTGTGCAAAGGCAGATTTCTTCAAAAGGTATCAAGATGCTGATCTAAAGCTCACGAACAACATGATCTGCACCCTGACCATTGGGAAGGACACAACGGCTGTAAGTACTTAGCCCAAGACCATCTTAAGAGGAAGCTGGCTCAGGACCTCAATTTACAAGGGGCCTCTTAGGGGAAGGAATAATTAAAGCGAAACTTAAAAAAAAAGGAATATATAAACTATGAAAATATTTGAAGAAGCACTGCGAGGGTCTGTTTTATCCTGAGCATTTGGTATTTTGTCTGTCTGGCTGGATTTTTAACGCGATAATTGTCAAACTCTTGCAGACAATTTAAATAAATTTTAGAGTAATATTTTTAGGACCTAGAGCTTAAGAGGTATATACACTAGAGTCTCGTTAATCCAAACTATGCTAATTCAAAAATTTGATTAATCCAAACAAAAGTGTAAGAAAAAACAAATTTAATTTTAAAACAAAATTTATTGTAATAGTAGAAAGTAGCGAGAAGAAACAGTTTATAAATTTCCTCAGGTGTTTTTCTTTCAAAAATGATGAAAATAGCATAGCATTCTAGGGTATAAAATAGCATTCTAGGGTACTTACAACAATTAATTGTTTATTTGCCATGTTCATAAAATCAGTAAGTCTCTTTTGTCTTATTGAAGTGAGCCTGCACCAGGGTAAAATCACCTTCCCCACTCTCGTCTCTCAGCGCTCGTGAATAGCACACACGTAAACACGCCCATTATACCTTACGCTGCATTTTTAATTTACAACATAGAAAATATTTCGTTTCATACGAAAATATTTTAATCCGAATATGTCTTGGTCTCAATTAGTTCGGTTTAATGAGACTCTACCTAGATGGGATCCTCTCAATTGGTTTTTGTTTAGTACCTCATCACCTTATTTTAATTTATAATGCTAAGCAATCGAGCGAATACCTAGGCCTTGTTTTAAAGTTTGAGATATTTCACAAGAAGAATGTCTTAAACCAAGTAATAAACGGTTAAATTTATGAATATGATTTACCGGGAATAAAGTGTTTGTTGATTTGTTTTCTGTCTTTTACCAAATAAATATAACCTATTAAAATCCAAGGAGAGGTTGTAGGAGATATTTTTACTTTATATCCAAAGAGTGATCTTAATACTGCAGTAATAATAATAATAATTATAATAATAATAATTATAATAATAATAATAATAATAATAACAATAATAACAATATGGAGGGAGAGAGATTTACAAATCAAGGAACTACTCTTTTTTTAATTCAGATATGGGTTGAGTCTTATTGTAAGTCTATAGGCAGATTAATTATTCTAGAGCAAAGATCACATAAGCATTATCTAGGACACTTAACTACGTCCATGCATGTTGCCAGGTCACAGCAAGGTGTGTGGGCTGGACTGATAGATAAAGGCTTACCAACAGAGATAAATGGGAATTTAGCCTTTTTCACCTCTTATATAATTTGTATAGAGAAGATTTATTATTTACACACATAATAATACAACCATTCAATCAGAGGGTTGAATCAGTCGATCAGTGGAAAAGTTATTTTATAATCATTGTTTCATAGGTATTAATGATATGTATCAAAAGCGATAGCTGAAGATCACACGATTGGCATACGAATATATGAAAACTGTTTCGGTAACCATTTGCAACAACTAGAAATAATCCTTCTCTTATATTTAGAAATATATTAGATCGCTGGATTTTAGAAGGTCATGGTTTAAATCTCGGTCGGATGTACAGAAAGCATTTTTACACATGTGATTTTACTTTAGAGCCCGATTTGGTAGTTAAACGATCTAATACTTCAGTCTCGCAAAATATACTGGATTGTCGATAACGGAGAGATCGGGGCTTGATTATCGGCCGCGTATACTGAGAGTGGTTTAGCTTAAATGGCCTCAAATTCTACCTCTACGCAAAATTTGTTTCATTTTCTATAAATTGTAACTTAATTGTGGCTACCATATTAGTGTTATTAATATATTTGCGTTTAATCAAAACATGTAGTGAGATGAGGTGGGAAAAAATCCTTGAGGTTTTTTTACACTAATAAGGGTGAATTTCCTATAAACAATCTTTCCTATCCCTGCCTTTTAGTCCTTAACAAAAACTGTGTTCAACGTAATTATTAAAGGGTAATAATTCATTATGTTTTGTGTTTACAATATTCTTACATCAGGGTGATTCTGGAGGACCTTTGTTGTTACGTGAAGGAGCTAACATGACGCTTGTAGGAATCGTGTCCTTCGGGGAAGGAACCGGCAAACGAGGAGACCCAGGAGTTTACACCAAGGTTGCCAACTATCAAACATGGATTCACAAGAATACTCATAGTGTCTCATAAAAAAAAATCTTTATTGATATCATTGTTTTATATGAAGTTGCCGCTAAGATAATCAATTGGTGATTTATAATAAGTATGTTTTAATATTATAAATGAATATTGAATGTGTTTTGTAATAATTCGAAAGAAATAAAATTGATCTTACTGTGTTATTTTTTATAAAAACAAAACAAACAATAATAGGGTGTGTTTCCCATTTCAACGTGTTATGTAGTCCATTCCATCTTCATTATTATAGAATGCTTAAATCATATTTTAAATTATGTTGTGAGTTTCATTAACTATAAAACGAAAAAACAGACAATAACCAAGGAATCAGTTAAAATATCAAACCGTGGCTCAATAATGGTGAAATATGGTGGATTAAAAACTGGAAAGGTGATTTGAGGAGTAAAGATTGCCTTCCTTCTTCGCCTTTTGGAATCATCAAAATCAAGTATTTTTATTTAACAATGGTATAGCGCTGAAATGTTGCTATTTTGTCAACGTCCAATACAGTGCTAAGTAGTTCTAAGCCATGTAAAAAGATTTACTATTGTATCTTCACTTCTGACTATAGATGTTGGGTGTAAAGCTCAAAAATGTCCAATGAACGGATATTTTTTGCTAATTCTTAGGATTGGATGCTTTATAATGACCAGACCCAAAGTAATATTTAATTCCAGGTTTTAGCCATCTCTAAACAGCCAAACCTAGAAATGTCCAATTATCAAACGGCTAAATCTTGAAATAACATTTTAGTTTGTTTCTCGATCAGACTGAGCAGTGAGCAACCACGAGGATTCAAAAGGGCAAGTGGCTCTCATTGGTATACAAACAGAACCGGATAGAGATTACAAATTTATTGGGAACTACCAAGACCACCTGAACAAATTTGTTTTCATGAAGCCTAAACTAAGCTAACCTAACTATCCTAACCTAACATAACCTAACGACTGTACTTTCAATTTTGGTCGTTTAGTAATGGCACAATCCTAAGTTTGGCTGTTTAGTGATGTCCAAAATCTGAAATTAAATAAAACTTCGGACTTTGGTCATTTTAAAACGTCTAATCCTATGATTGAGCAAAAAATCCGTCCATTGTACATTTTCGGGGATTGCGTCCAACATAGACACACTAAAAAGCAAGTATTTATAGAGATACAAACTTTAACTAAACAAGATACAAGATTTTTGACGTAGTATTATTCCGGAAAGAGCATTATATTATCTTGAAAATTAGAATTTAGTAAATAAAATTGAAAACATATTAAATGCAAAGTATCCACTAAAATCCTCTAATTCTTTAATGTTTTTAACCCCATTTCTAATATATTTCTCATTTGGTTAAAGAGTAATGTTTTGGCGAGATAAATTAAAACTAGAAGCTAGAAAATATCTTGAGTATAATTTTTACCATTTATATTTTGAAAAAGATTTAACAAGCTATTTTGAGAGAGAGTTATCCAAAAACAAAAAGATACAACATCACATTTTTTCATCATCATCAAAACAAAAAATCAAAACAATCTCCTCTATAATAATTACCAGTTCATCTGTCAAGCAAAAAATTCTCTAAAGTTAGAAGACCTGAAAAGATTAAATTTTACTGGAAATTAACCCAAAGCTTAAAAGGATTCAGGAATACATGGTGACCAAAAATGCCTATTGAGGCCACCAACATGGTGTGTAGGAGGTTTATTAAGTTTCAATATGATGCAGGAATACTTCGTGACTAAAAGTTTCAATATGAGCCCCAAATATTGGTTTCCCATAAGGCCAAAATTGAAAAACTCTCAAATATTAGAATATCAAAGAAGTTGAAATTAGCGTAGAGGTAGCACCAGGAATATCTGGTAAAGAAAAATCCTAAGGGGACTTCAAAAATGGGGAGGTTTTTTTTCAGAAAAACTAAGTCGAAATACAGTACTCTGGGCGCTCAATAGCGTATGTAGCTGAATTGTTTCAGACAGGTAGCTACTAACCCAACACGATGCAAAAATACTTAATGGCAAATAATTTACATTGAAGTCCCCAAGATGTGGGGGTTTCTACAAAACCAAAGTCTAAAAATTCTTGAGGCCCAGATGAGCTAGGAAACGATATTTTGCAAGCAGGTAGCCACTTGACGATAAAAGTGCAGGAATACTTGGTGACAGATAATTTCAAGCAGGGGATTTTCAAAAAACTAAAGTCGAAAGAATCTCAAAGTTAAGAAAACCTAATAATCTAAATCCCGCAACCAAGATCTCGTACAGTGGACAACACGTATAAAAGCACTGTTAACAGGCCAGAGTGTAAATCAAAATATATCCAATTAGCAGGAACGTGCAACTGTAATAACGTGTTATAATCAATATATATATATACATTTCAGGTTACGTAAGGAATGTTACTTTAGAAAATACGACTTTTAACAATTATTATTATTATTACTATTCGTGAGCTCCTAATATCACAAAACCTCACAAATATTTCTAAAAATGTAAATAATCTCAACGATAAAGTTATGGTCCAACAATGGATTTCTCGCGTTACTTTAATGTAAAATTTCTACTATTTGTCGCCAGAACACTTACATCAAAGGGTTTTCCCCTACTACTATCCTCAACACTGTATAGTTGAACCAAGTAGAAATAAACAGCCAAGAATCCGTTTAGCCCTACACAATTCCCATCGGGAGTATATATACTAGATCAAAATTCGTCCATTAAAATATCATCACGTTATCTCGAACAAGCGCTTCTAATATTTTAGAAAAGAATAATACATTTACACTTATCTTATTTAAGATAATTTGTTTCTGGATGAGCTATGAACAATGCATGTCACCTCTACTGGATAGTTTTACAGTAAAATTGTCAAAGAAAGTGCCATTTAGAAAAATATACAAACATATACTGTATTGGCCAAAATTGACTTCATTTCACTACTATATTATTTTATATATATGGTGAAAATACCAATCAGAAGATACATATACAAGTCACATGGCTGGATGTTTGATTACGTAATAGTAGATCTAGTAGTTTTCTAACTGTCAGAACAAAATTGTTTATGAAAATTGTAGGGTGTACTGTACATGTTTACTACCGCCCTACACACTGTTGGCTAATTGGTCTGAAATGTTTGTTAATTAGGGGCCCAGTAACTAAAACAGTGCAGTAGAAAGTGTAAGAGTAAAGCATATACAGATTTTTAAATCAAATAATTGTGGTAAGAGGAAACCATCTTTATTTAGTTAACGTTTGCAAATAAATAATAAATATGGAAATTCCATCTACATGACATTTCCTCAGAGGGATGCCCCTACACACAGCCACACTCCCCTTTGCCATATTATGTGTTAGAAATTGTTTTCAATTGGACACAAATCTAATACGGCCATTGTTATATTAATTACGTATCTCCATCGAAGACCGCACAAGCGTAATGGTAGCGCTGGTGTGCTGCAAGTTAGGGATATATTATTTAATATTACTTTTATTTTCCATCAATAATGAATTGGGTGAAATAAGGAGGGGAGTATATATATTTTTGTGTCAGTAATATTGTGATATTTTAGAAAAAAATGTTGGAAAATATCTCTAGATTAAAGATAATTATTCACGCGTTAGGTAATGTTTACTGAAAAATAGATATATTATATTGGTTTAGTTAGTAAATAAAAATTATATAACAAAGCATCTGGTTTCACCAATTCTATTGAATATTTGATCTAAGGCATAGTAGCTCGTATTTGCATTCAATTAATAAAATATTCCATGTCTTAAGCACGAAATCGAGCTTTACCGACCGAGCGTCCGCCACTCTTAGCGTAGATAGTACCAACATATCCAGATAGAGAGTGTCATATGCTTAGCACAACGAACCCGGCGGCTGTTAGTTTCAGTTTTCCAGACCGGAGATGCTACGTTATCTAAATAGATTCTCATTTATCTACAAGAAGCTAAGTTGACTATGATAAAGTGTCATCGCTTCACAGAAAACTTTCTGAAAGCGTGGGGGATCAAACATGGGATCTCTGGATCTGTAGTGATAAGAACTACATTTATATATTCTTTCACGTTTCTGTAAACTTATGTTCTTTCGTGTTTTTTCTAATGAATTGTGACATTTTAAATGCTATTATGTGTTTTTGTAATCGAATACTTTCCTATTTTGCTAGTATTAACCTATTTCTTTATTTTTGATTATAAATTTTGTTTGCTAGTTTTATTACGGATTGTGTTGTTTAATTTATATTTATGACGATCAATATGTGTTCCAAGAAGTGATTATTTGTATATTATCCAGTCTAATCTAGAAGTTATTGTTAAAATTTGTTGACTGCTGTAAAAAACCAAATTTAATTTACATCAAGATTGGTATTTATGACAATTTTAAAAGCTTAATTTTTGTCAATGGTCTCAATTACACTTTTTATAATTAAGACTCTAGGCTATTCCACCACGATAATACTCAGGATATGAGGAGTATTAACAACTTAAGTGGTCATTCATAAGCACAGTAACGCTTTCTTATACCAGTTTTAACGCTCGCTCCTCCCATGTAACACCAAGTAAGCATTTAACCCGTGTCACGTAACTTTTCACACCCAAAGTTAATGTCCCTAGTTCATATGAAAGCTTGTGTTACACTAAAGAGGGACACCAATTTAATATAAATCACAATCTTAAGTTATCTGTAAGTTGTTTACCAAAGGTGAAAACAGGAACTAAGATTATTTTTTAACATTAGAATTTAGGATATAATGATTTGCCACCCCATTATATTTGATAACTAGCTAATAGCCCGTGCATAACGCAGGTTTCGTATTTTTAGTAGCTTATTGAATCAGTGATTTTTTAAATATATTTATAACCATGTTATACTGGTAGACATTATGTTATAGCTGTTATGGTTCTTAGCGTTAGCAAGATACACTAAGAGGAGGTAACCATACATGTCATGTTCGGGTCGGGGAATTTTGATTGGCAGGCCTCCTTTCTTACTGCCATCTGTTCGAGGAATTTTTGATTGGAAAACCCTCCCTTTAACTGCCATATCATGATTTGGTTGGAGAATTTTGGTCAGCAGACCCTCTTGCGTACAGCCGTGTCATATTGCCTACTTTGAACAGACTTCCTGATGTACGATGCTATCCATCCTTCCCTCATGCGCCAGAGCAACCAGGCTCCTGGGTGTGCTCATTTTGAGGAACGCTACGTAGAGCTGGCCGTGGGAGAAAAAGTCTTCCCTTAAATCAAACCCCACTTCCTTCAATGTCTGACCCTGAGCCTTGTTGATGATCATTGCTAAACAGACTTTCTGGGGGAACTGGACTCTCTTAATCTCAAAGGTATAATCTGAAGGAATGAGGGTAATGCGTGGTATAAATACTGTTTCCCCATAACCACACCTTGTGAAGATAGTTGACTTGATGACCTAGCGAAGGGGGTCCTTGACTTTCCATCTGCTTCCATTGCAGAGCTTTGGGGGCTTCAAATTGCGAAACAACATGATGGTCATGCCAACCTTAAATAGAAGAGTGTGAGGAAGGAAACCATTGGGGTTGAGGATGTGAAAAAACTCTACCGGGTAGTTGACAGCATCCTTCATCTCCACTACTGAGTCCACTGACTGATAGGTCATCTCCTCCGATACAAACATGCTGAGTAGGAAATTGTTGATCTCATTTGCCTTATAGTTTCTAGGATTTAGAATTGCCCTTTTCCCTTAACCAAGATATAGATTTAGGTCTTATGTTCTTTAGGACGGGATAAACGATTGTAGTATTATTGTTCATATACTTAACTAATTGACACATGCTAGAAAAAGGTTTATCTTTCTATCTATCTCCTTCACCTTGCCTTCTCCCAATTCTAGCAGATTGTATGCAAACTATTCAGCTGTGCCGTCACTTTTTAGATGTACTTTCATATTTTTCTTTAAATACCTCTTTGGAATTTTCGGCCATATGTAGGATGATTTAAGTCAAGTCTTGACTTCACCATCTCAGGTCCTCCGGGGTACTATTGCCAAGGTCTGCCTAAAGTCCCCCGCCATCAAGACCATAACACCACCTATCAGCTTGTTATTGCAGCATATGGGTTAGTGCCTCTAGACGACCTTATGTGACATAGTATATTCGTACTATACGATAAGTTTGCAATCTCGAAGCACCTGGGCTATATGAATATATTTTTTGAAATTCTACATATGGGGGTTTCTGTATTATTCATATTGAAGGGGAGTTTGAAGGTAGAATGGGCCGTTTTACCCCATACAAAAGATTTTTAGCGATTCCCGATGGAGCAACAACCATAGAAATTCCCCCGTTACTTCTAACTTTGGCTAGTAACATGTTTACCAATAATGTTTTTCCTGTACCTCCTGAGGCATCCAAGAACATAAAACTGTCATTTCCACCGTCCACGCTTTTAATAACATACTTATAGACCATCATATTACCACCCGTTTGCCTTAGCTCATTGTTATCCACTGTTTTTGACAGAGCATCAACGTCGTAGCGCAATTCCCTGAGGTAATCTTGGTTGCCCATGACACCATCTGCAGCACACGTTGTTTCAGGAAACCCATAGTGTTTGAGAATATGTCCTTCCATTGAAACCACCATATATTCCAAAAACATCAGACACTTGTTACATATCATGTCAAAACCCTGTTGGGCATCAATCTCTGGATAGCCCGTCTCCATCTGCCGTTTAATGTCATCAGCGAAACTGTCCTTGTGCTTCTCCCACAGCAGGATCAGGTCTGAAATCTGGAAGAAAACCTACATGTTTGCAAAACGTTCTCTCAGTTTAAGAGGAGAGTCAGATAAGGCCACTTCTTCCCAAGCTTTTTCCCGGTGACCATTGTCTTCCAATAAACCCAACGCTCTGCAAGTGGACTTTAATGTGGGATGGATGTGAACATACACGGTTTTGAGGGATGAGAATGATGTTTGTCCTCGAAACTCGTGGAGCACGAGGCGCAGATGATAACACTACAAGTTACTAACGTGACCGTGTACACTCTACCTAAAACACGATTATTCTTCTTCGCTCCAGGGTGAACTTGGACTTCCTTTCCTTGCTTCTTTCTGGTGAACTTATTGTCTTTCCAAACATGGTAAGAAGGGATTTTGTCATACAGTAGCTGTTTGTCAAAGTCGTCAAACTTGCACAGTTTGAAGTAGCTCATGAATGTCGTTTTGGAAGGGTTATTGACTTTGTCCATCACATTGATTTCTGTGAAATATACTCTTGGTCAATTCTCAAGGTGCACTGCGAGGTGAACCACGAAGGGATTTCTCTCATGAATAAGAAATCCGATGATCCCTCAGACCGCTTATGAACTGCTGATGTAACGTTCAGTTTGGTAGAGCGTAACTTCATCTTTCTCGTTCTCTAGTGCTAATGCTGCCTGATCACTGCCATTGTTGACGTACTTGCATTTATATTGTATCGACTTGGCTGGGTTGCAGTACTCAACATTGATGTGAGCCTGGAAGTTACGAGATAACACAGGATTGGACGGAACCACCCAGCGGCTGTCCAGCTCCACTCCATTGACTTCGACAGTGAAGTCTCCAATATTCGGGGATCTTCACCTGTAATGCGGATATCCATCGTCCTCTGTCTGGGTCTCACTTATGAAGGGATGAGAGTACAGCTTTGTACAGCAGCTACCTGAAATGCTTGGAGAACATTTGTTGAAACTCCCACATGGTCCATGGATCATGTTTCTCTTCACTTGTTCTTACAGGGCGGAATCTACCTCAGGGTCTGGTATCTCAGCATTTAAGAAGTGATCGATAAGTCGTAGTGAGATCCTGGTATCAAACCACAGCAGGTTGGAAATGTTTAGGAGGCCTTTCTTCTGCCATTCTACTGAGTACATAAAGTACCTCGTACTCCTTAAAATGCTTCCTTTTGTTAATAGATTCATGATAGTCTTCACCTTGTAGCATTTATGCTCCAAGTAAACAAATGGGCTAGTCAATCATAATACACTTACCCAATATCATCGACTAGGCCGGGCACGTCGACTTCATAACACGTCCAATAACAACTACGTCCCATGAAAAACAGTCAAGCGCCGAGCCAAGTGCCTCATCTCACCGCTAGAGACCACCACCCTGCTCAAATCCCGCCAAACGTCAACAAAAGAACTTGCTAGAACAATGGAGGCCTTGCTACTCCCTGCGAGAAGATAATCGACGTTTCTGTGTCGCGCGCATTCCCCTTCCCTGTGTGTTTTGCTCTGTGACCCCCACCTTTTCCCTTCTCGGATGTTCGGCGAGTGTGCTCCATATATACAACCGTCTGCCAAGTGAGAAACTACTCTTAGATTAGGACGAAGCAGGAGGCTTTCCAGACTTATTATTATACAGTAAGATAAAATTATTATTCGGCGTAAACTTTAACTATTTAAAATTCTATTTCTGTCATTACCTTTTTTTATAAAAGGTTATTGAGGCTAAGTTTAAATTTTTGTTCTTTCGCAGAACAGACAATTAGCTGTACTTATTTATTGCGAGTTATTTCTCTATATGAGTTTAGTAAACATAAATGTGGGAGTATTGTTTATAACGTTAGGTCAGCGACTTTCATATGTGAGTAAGGTTCAAAGGTTACACAAATCAATTTAGCGTTATGTAGGTCGCTTAAGAATGAAGCTGCGAATTTAACTTTAGTGATTATTTATGTGGGGAAGTTCTTTTAGAACAGGAGACCAAATTATTCGAATGTAGGGAAAGTTATACTTTACGCCCATCAGGAATAAATATTGCTAGTAATTTTCGTACTTGTAAAGTGTGTTTCTGGACTAGCTAAGTTATGAGTTAGAGAGGAATATTAGATAACTAGTATATTCATGTACTTTCACAATTTAGTAACTTTGGCATATTATTGTTACATAGGTGTTATAAAAGAAAAAGAAAACATTTTACGAGAAGGTTGTATTTTCACAACGAGTAAAGATAGGTATTATGTTGCAGAATTTTTCTATAATGTTAGAGATTGTGTTACTCGAAGTTAAGGATTGCACACGTTAGTAGCATATTCACATAATTATTTCATGGTATTTAATAAAATAGTTGTAGAAGAAAAAAGAGTAAATGTTAATTTAATATTTTTTCTATGGAATGATATTGATTATTATTGATGAGATAGGTCAAGGTCATTTGACTATTATTTTATTTAGGAGGAACTCAGATATTATTTAACTATATATTCATTGTTATTTAAATAAAATTGACATAAGTTGAACCTGAATGCACTTAAGAATTGAAATCATTTACTATTTTAGTTACGTCATATTATCCCTAGGTTAAGTAATGTTTATTATCAAAAATCTTTCTTTACTAAGTCTTCGTCCTCATCGTGTAAATTAGGAATTCAGTGAAGGTGGACCTTATTATTTTCGGCTTCTAGGATTGAGTTGCGTGCGCTGGGCACATGTTGTGTACCCAGCATTTGTATAACACAAAGAAAGATGTTATTCACTCTGCGCACTTCTATTAGATGAATCTCCTTTTTTTTATATAACATTTAATTTTGTGTTGTTTATGTATTTGAACCCCTCTAACTTTAGAGTTTGGGTTACAACCTTGAGATGGAAAACCCGACCTAATATGTCGTCGCAATCCTGAGTAGCGCAAGTACGTCATGGTATTCTGCGTTTACTCTTGCAATTAGATTGGTCCATCAGTATAGGAAGAAGGCAGTATAAACATTTGACACAACTCAGTCACATTGGCGTCCCTCTTCTTCACAGCATATTGCAAGTAAATGTAGCTCTCCACCCTCAGCTTCTTCTGATTGCTTCTGATGAAGTCTAACCTCTCTGTTTCAAGTTTTGCATACATGTCTTCCAGGAACTGATTGAGGAGACTGCGGAAAGGATGCGGGGGATTCTTATATTATTCAGTATAATTAAAATATGGCTGAAGAAACTGTCTTCGTGAGGTAGAGTTTGGTTTTGGGGTAAACTTGATGCAACTGGATTGAATAAGCATCCTCACCATAGCAAAATATGTGAGGGTACTGCAAGGATACTGCTGGGTGTCGTAGGTTTTGTGAGTTTCACTGATTCTAGTTAGCATGTTGTTGCAACTTTGTAGCACGATGTCTCTTCTCTCAAATACCTGGCCCACAATAATGAACGCTACCTTACCTGTGGCGGGTGCGTTAACTCGACCTCTGTGATCATCCTCGGACTTCTTGACAGCATGGGTAATGACTAGAAACTCCTTTTATTATTTCGAAATAATTTTCATGATCGATTTGAAATCCCTCACATATTTGTTGTTATCATGCAACATCTTCTGCAGATGGGCAACTAAACCAGGTTTTACATCATTGATGTTTCCACACTTGATAATTGTTTCCTTCTAGTCATCCCCCACAAAGTAAATATGGAGAAACTCTGGGTCCTGTTGTGATGGTGAAAGTAAGCTGCCCATTCTGTGATACACCTAGTCTTGGACCTTAAATGTAGGCATGGAGTTGCCTTCTGACACTCCCTTTGCCCCGAAATAAGTAATTTGTAAGCAACCATTATATTTTCTGATTATATTCAGAAAGTGCTTGCAGTGAGGGTGTTTCCCAGTTAACAGACTGTGGAGGAGCTCAGGTAGTTTCTCGAAATTAGATGCACCTTGACAATGCCGGACGACATGCCAGAGTTCTCGTCCTTCCACTTCTTCGCTTTACACCACTGTCAAATGGTATTCAATGCACTAAACACAACGGTCTTATCTGACCCGTAATTGATGTCAGGGTTTTAACTGAGAGTAGAGTTTATTTTATTAAAGTATGGAACATTCTTGCGTTGCTGTCTCTTTTTGTGAGAAGAATCATTTCTCGCCACTGCAGCTCAATAAACCTCCGGATGCTTCAGTGAATATACCGCTACAGCAGCTCGATGACACTTCGGATGCTTCAAGGAAAATGAAGAAACAGCAGCTCAGTGACTCTCCGGATGATTCAAAGAACATACAGAAACAGCAGCTCGATGATACTCCGGATGCTTCAGGGAAAATGAAGAAACAGCAGCTCAGTGACTCTCCGGATGCTCTAAAGAATATACAGCAACAGCAGCTCGATTAACTTCTGGACATTTTTTAAACGTATTTAACATCAGCTTCAGAATTTGTTTATATATTATTGTATTTGTAACCTTGGTACCGTGCTTTTTTACACCTTGTATCTTTGGAATATTATTGGAACATTGCAATGAAAGAGCATAGGATTGATGTGGAATAAACTGGGAGAAATATGGCAGCTCCTCAGTTGCCTAGTACACATCAGAGTGACCCCGGACAGATCACCAATAAGCCTGATCCTCCTTACACCTTAACCAGTCCCCACAAAGCCTACTAATTATTGCCCATTCCGGTACACCTCAAACATCCAGGGGTACAACTGCCCTGCCACCTTCAGCTCGCAGCTGGTACCCTAGGTGGTAAGCTTCAACATTTTATCACAGTACGTCTACTTGTTGAGAAAGTGGTTCCCCTCACTGTCCATGGTAAATACCTGAAATCTTACCCAATTCTCAGATATATAGTCTACTATCTGGTATCGCAGCTCATGGCCTAGACTGTCAGTGCCAAACACGGCGTATAGCGCGTATAAAGGTATCCTCCATTACCGTTCATACACGCAACACGCTGAGGCACCTCTATACTATCTAGCAAGATATTTTAGATCTCCATTAAACAAAATTATAATAAGCTGTTAAATAACCTTAAATCCAAATCCAAAATCGTATTGCACCACAAAAACTTTATTGCTGACCAAGTATGAAACCTATATGTATAAACCAAAAAGCAATTCATTATATTATTATTATTAGCACCGCGTCTTACTACCCGTTCGGGTTGTACACACTTACGCTAATGAATTCATTATAAAAATAATTTTACATTGCAGCACAAAAATTAATACATAAACTTTATATAAATTGAACTAAACAATAAACATTAATGAAGAAACCTCAAGGCAAAATGCGCATCATATTTCACCAAAGAACATTCATATAATTAATAATGTACATATTGAGAAAAGAGAAACAACATCGCTCATCAAAAGCATGGCAATCAACTCCGTTTCTACGATCTATATTTAAAAATAAATATTTAACTATAGCTAGTAAAATGCTATGAAGTGTATGTATTAATTTGCTAGAAGTTGAAAACCTCCAACCCCTTTTTCCCAACACACTCTTTTTATCTATCAGTTTTCTATCTCATTGAAAAATAAATATGTGAATCTTCTTGATAAATTTCACATTTCTACGTTTACGTTAAAGAGATATAGATCAACTCTAAAACCCCACCCCACCCTGTTTACTCGTTCAGGTAGTTTTTTCGAAAAATGGTCGAATACATATTTTTTTTATTTTTAAGAAACGTATATTTCCCGAGGTTCACGTTTCTATATTAAGACGTTTCAAAGATATAACGGATTTTTGAAAACGCACCCTCTCCCGTTTGACACGTTTTTTTTTCTTTCAAAAAACCGTTCTACACACATTTCTATATTTTTTAAGAAGCGTATTTTACCTCAGTTTCTATCTTAAGTGGTTTCATAAATTTAGCTCAACTCTAAAAACCCACCCCTTCCTCTTTCACCCACTTGCGTGATTTTTTCGAAAAACCGTTGAACACTTTAATTTTATTTTTTAAGAAGAGTATTTTCCCCTAGCCTCAAGTTTCTATCTTAAATATTTTCAAAGATATGCGTACTTATCAATAAAGTTTTACCCCAATTTTACCCCCTTAGAATGCTAACATCAAAAATCGGCCGAATACTTATTTATCTGATTTCGATTAAAAAAAACAGGCCAAATTTCATGTTTGTAGCTTAAGTGGTTAAGGAAAATCCTATATTTTCAACCCACTTTTTCACCCATTTAGGGGTTGGGTTTTGCAAAATCCCTTCTTATCGGATGCCTACGGACTGAAAGGGACCTCCCTGGAAAATATTAAGTTTATAGGTTAAGGGGTTCGTGAGGTACGGTAATGAGTGAGTTATTAGTAGGGCTTTCGTCTATACGGCTATACGGCTATAGTCACAACTAAATCTTATATTATTTTAATTTAAAACTACTGCCTATATATGGGAATTGAATCTGGAAACTTTGGCTCAGACCATCAATGCTCTAACCACTGAGTTATTCAGAACTTATCCTGAGTTTAAGGTTATACTTCAATCATAATTTAAGCCAGAATCCGTGTGGACGTGTGGAAATCATCGGCTACAAATGTGTGATTTATTAAGATCACGAGCTATCGGATAACGTAGCCATCTTTGACTCGGTAGTTGGCTTAATGCTGTCATAGTACAATGAATGTACAAATACGCATATCATGATGGATTTAATAGCTAAGCTATTATATTTGTTGATTATGTTTATAGAATAATTTAAATATCATATTCTACTAATTAGAGTCGGGGGATTTCAAACTCCCTTAAAATAGTTGGACCTCTCAAAGGAAGGATCTATATATGCGTATAAAAAATAATTATTAAGCTATAAATTTTTTCACTTTTAATATTCATTTCTACATTCCACTAGGCAAATAATATTTAATTTTTATTAGTTTAAAATAAGCTTTCGGGATCCAGTCTTTAAAGCGTCCTATTGTAAAACTAACTCTGTTAACATTTAATGCGACATAATGTTTTCGTTACATTCAATATGGTTTTGAAGATAAAAAAAAATATATCTCAGAATGTAACGGGTTAACTTGTTCAGAAAAAAAAGGCGAATAGTTTTAATGAAAAATCATACTTGAGTAAATATAAGGGGAAAGGACAGCTTGAGAAAAATTATCAGAAATTATGTTGATAGCTCATAAAGAATTACTTCCACTCTCCTACTCCCACCTTGATCACGCCTACTTACCCAGTTTTAAATAGTAGTCAAAGCCTGTCAAGTATTACTAGTTGTTGCAAGGTTGAAGTAGGTTGTGCTAAGCTCTATTGGAGGAATCTGTTTTAGAGAAGTAAAATAAACGTTGACCTACTGTGAGTATAATTTGTGTTATATTTGTATAAAAAATTAGGACAAACTTATACCAAGATATACCATATCAAGAATGTCTAAATATAAATAAAGCTTAATATTATTTTGTGTATTCAAGGTCCTTTAAACTATATTTATTTAACATTTTAGAATATATCTCCCTCCATCTTCCCCCACCATCCATTTCCCCCCACATAACACACACACACACACACATATATATATATATATATATATGTTAGCTCATGCCCTTTAAATAAAACATTTTAATGGGCCCCCTTATCAAAATTAGCACTCTACGCCCTTGTATATAATGGGATATATCTTATACTGATTTAAAGTGCACATGTCTGAAATCAAATAGTTCTTAATTAGAAAAAATAGATGAATTGTCATTATCTGGAATATTATCGGATACTGGGGCGATCCATATAAAATAATTCACGGGAAGACCTAGACTAGCTAGATTTATTTCACAGAAAGAATTATGTTAGCTAGAGTTGCTTCACGGAAATACTTAGTTTAGCTAAATTTGCTGCTCTCTGATTAATTTCTCCATCATGGAGCTCTAATTCTTTATTCAGGTGAAACCTGGTGCGTTTTGATTTAATGTGTTGCCATCATATTAAAATATATTAAATATTCAAATGTACAATAGACTTTAATAACCCTAATGAGTAGAAATATAAATTTAGTTTAAAATAAATCAATGTCCAGCTGTCACTGGAATTTACCATCTTACATTCCTTCATTGCATCTTCCATGAAACCCAATCGAGCCATCACGACCACCCATTGCCTCACAGAGTACGTATTGTTGCTCATTATGATAGCTTGTGAGTCATTAGCCTCTATTACCTCTTAATATTAATGGGCTACAAACTAATCTCGTTAAACTGGAACTGTATCTATGGACAGGTGCTCGAGAGCTCGTCTCGAAGCCAACTAACCGGGGTATAATATATTTCGGGTTGTTCACTTAAGAAGATACAAGGTTGCGTTTAAATCAGAAATACCATCCAAGGATGGTGTAATGCATCATTTACTGTTAAAATCTAAATTGGGATCAGTGAAACACTCAAAAAAAAATTTACAATTCAAAATAATGACTTTTCAATTTTCATTTCCTTTTTTTAATCGACTGTCACATTTGACCGGGAGGGACATTGACGTCCATATTCCATCCCCCTATGTGTCGAATATTAGCCTATCTGGTGACACAGAGCTTTGCCCAGGATTGTCCATAGGAGGTTGTCCACACGTCATGTCCGCAATGAGATGACATGATGATATCATGATGTTGTGAAGCTGGGGTAAGTCTTAACCTAACTTAAACCTAATTAACCAAACCCTGGTGAGAATTGGGATTATTCGCCTGAAGCCTAGAGGGGAGAATGTCAAAGGTTCCAGCCGGTAATCAAACCAGGGACCCTTAGGCTTGTAGCCAAGTGCACTGGCCACTAAACCACGGGGCTGGCTACTTTTTAACTATATTGTGTTTTTTAAATATTGTTTAATGGTTTTATCGCTCTCAACACCAGAGTTTTCTCATGAGGACTACAAGTTAATGCAGTACGAGGCAACGTCTGTTATGAGCTGTATTACTTACCTAAGGTAGGACCAATATTTTACACATTCATTTATTTCTTACATTCGTCTTAAAGAATTTCTTAGTTATAGATAAAATCGTATTTTAAGAGCGAGTATATAAACTATTATTAGGTTAATTCTATTTGCTGAGAGTCAATTTTATTTATAAATCAATTTTGTTTATTTTGGTTAATTAGTTAGTAAAACAAATCTATATTTATTTGAGAGGCACTACACCATTTATCACACCTCCCTATCTTTATTTAGATATGCTCCAAGATTGTTCGTGCCGTTTTAAAATCTGCGTTGTCCCACAATACATGTTCAGTGCATTGCTGATTGCTGATTGCTGATCCGTCAGTCGGGATAACCCACATAGCTGTTATATTGATTAGAAAAGAACAAAGTTTAAGACCACTCCACGGGGACTAACAGTGAAGGCTTAGAGAGAATAAGGCTCTCCCAAACTCTTATGAGAGAGGGGTATTGCCGCCAAAATCAACAATATTGCTTTAATTGTCCTTTTTATTTACATTATTAGCGTTTAAATGTGTGTCGACATAAAAGTAAGTATTGGTGTCTTAAGCAGCAAAACTAATCTCACACTCATAAATTAGGGTCGAGGTGTTATACTTTCGTTAATACTTCTGGCACATAAATGGTTTTAATTTTATTTCATGTTTGTTGTTTATAAATTTAGGTTAAATAAAACTCAATATTAGAACACGTTATAATATGTTTAATCTCTCAACTAAAATCTATTTTTAAATAAAATGAATGTATCTAATGAACTTTGATATTTATGAATGAATGTAAGTATTTGAGTTATGGATTTGTCACTTTTCTGAAAAAGGTTTCTTCTGAATCATAAATTGTTTGACTAATTAATTACCTTAATTTGATTTTTTTCATAAAAAATATTCACACTTTAAATGAAAATATTATGTTTAATATGAATTGTTCTATAAGTGCATAAACACCAAGGTTGCTATAATGTCTTAGTCTAAGAGACAGGGATGAGAACTTGAAACTTGTTTTAAACACAAGTTTTCTCGCACTAACGGGAAGCGTACATGTGAAACCACAGTGCTATGCTACATGTGGAAAACAGTCCCTGTTGAACTGACCTACTATATATACTATATAATATAATAATATATAAATATTAAATATAACTGTTTATTTATTGACTCAAGTATAAAAAAAGACCATGCATAAAACAAGCATGCTAGTATATAGTAAGTTATGCTGTTAGAGAGTAAATCTATTTACAATATAGTTAGGAGGTTGAATCTATTTCAACTTTTTTTAATACAAACTCTTCAAAGAGCATTCATCCAAACTATATTTCCTTCTATTGCACCAAATTGAACATTCTTTTCATACATCTTCGTGTTATTTTTCTTCTTCTTTCTATTAAATTCCACTACACCCACTTGTCACCATTCTTCCCACCCCAAAATTTATTTTTTGGCTTTATATTTTCAGGATAGGGGAACCATTTTTCACATTTATTTGATATTACCTTTTTGCCTTTTAAAGTTGACCTCTTTCTGTCTACAAAACATGGTTTCAACCGTATTTAAATATAATCCATGAAATTTAATTTTGATTAAAAATGTAAAACCTGAAAATATATTATTCATATTTAACTAAAAAATAAACTTAATGAATAAAATCACAAATCAATATATTGTATTTGAAAAATATGAACGTAAAGAACAGACACTTGCATTAAAAAAAACTAATAATAATTATTAACATCAAAACCCTTTGAAATAAAAACACCTTGAACTATACATTTTATATTTACTAAGTTAAAAAGGTGAAATATATTCAATATTCTTAATAACTTAAATAGAACTGAGAAATATATTTTTTTTTAAATCATGAAATATAGACAAAATATTTTTATTTAAAGATATATTAATTTTTTCTTTAGCTTGTGTTGTAGCGACCACTCTGCAAATAGAATCTCATCTTAATATATATAAGTATTGATTTTATTACCCTTAGTAAGTATTTTCGTTATTATACACTTAGTAATAATAAATATTGTTTGAGATAAACTTAGTAAATATGATTGTATTTTTATCACTAATATATATAAGTATGGTTTTGTTTACACTTTTTGACTATAATAATTATATTTATAAATAAGATGGCTTTATTTACATTTAATAAATATAAAGGTATTTATGGACAAATCAACTCAAATTCATGCCTTAGTAGTTTTTGTAGCCAAATACAAGTCTATGGCACCTTAGTCCAATTTGGAGTGCTACTGACGAAACCCATATTTATTATTAATTTATATGAAAAAGTTGGTCCTGCTATCTAATATATGCAAACAAATATATATTATTGGGTGTAATTTCTTAATTTATGTTAGTTTGTTAATCTTAACCGGATTTTTAACATTTTTATAATTGAATGGAATTTAAAAATAAACAGTCACTAAAAATTTGAAACAACATTTCACATTCTTCTTGAAATAATTTTACTTTACTTTAGATGTTAAGAAACACGATCTGTAAGAAGTTTAGTGTCAAATCGTTCTTACATCTGTTTTCACCTTAGCCCATTTTTCTTTATTTATCTCAGTTCAGTGGACATGAAAATGTACCATCCTCTCACATTTAGAAAGAAAAAAAGTTGGTCAAACTGGATGAAACGAGGTACAAAAGACGGCTTCAACTCTTCAAGAAAAGAAAATGAAGAGGTAAAGTAGTTCACACCATATTTCAAAAAAACTCTGTTTCCCTTCAAGCCATATAGACACATGTATTTTTAGAAACTCTTTTTTTAAACATTTTTTTTTTTCTTTTTGGAAGAAAGGGGTAAAAATCTTAAGGCAAAGTGCTTTAGTTATTGTGAGACATTCCATCGCTGTTATTCCAAATGATTCACTGCAGTCAATCGGTTCAAATAATTTTTCATAAACCTTTGGGCATCGCCTTTTCTACTAATTGCTTTAATCGGAATAGTACACTTGTTTTTGTCTATTTATTACACCTATTTTTCTTTATTACTCCCCTCAGGTCTTATCACACACATGGAATATATGCATTTTAACTTGGCTAACGATGAAAAAGGTAGAGTTTAGAGTATATGTACAAGCATGTTCGTGGAGTAAGAGAGAGAATGGGAAATAATTGAAGAAAAAACACCCTCAGTAAACCTAGAAGAGATTCGATTCCCAGGCTCACCTTAACCAGAAAAACAGATTATATGAGCCTGACATATCGTCCATGTGTTTACAGATGCGAGTTTTCACAAGTTGTTAAGATTCCAAAGAATGTAGTTTTATTAATTTTTGACACCGTGTCTTTTACCCGTTAGGGTCATATGCACATGCATTCGTTAAAGTGGTAGGGATGAGGAAGGTTGGATAGAGATATAGTTTACCCACATCTGCATAGAAGAAGAGTTTAAAAATTAAGGAAAACCACACTATCAGTACAATCGACCGGGATTCGAACCCCAACACCTTAGACCATATGAATAACGATTTTGGCAGAGTAGTTTTCAAATTATTAAATATTATTTAGAATCTAAATGTTGACTAAATACGTAACTGGTTAGTGATTTTAATCTCAATATGCTTTAACTAAACTGTTATATTAGAAAAAATAATAAGCTTAGACAATATTTTGTAACAGGATATTTAATATGAAATTGATTATATTCTTGGAAGATAAGCTTGATACTTTTATGAAACTTATAAAAAATTAATTATATACAGTATATTAATCTTGGAGACGACTCACTAAGTTAAATTTATTGTTTAGAGACATATTAAGTTAAGTTAAATTAAACGAAAAAATATGGAATTAAATTTATAAAATAGATTCGAGTGTGTCTAGGTATTATTTATTGAGATTAAAATTGTTAGTTGGATTTAGTAATCAACCCAAGACCATTGGTTTAGCTATTGTTTTACTACCCTGTCAGAATTCCATTTATCAACTAATTTAAATGTGTTGTCAAAGACCTGACATCTTTTCATTCCCATATCTTAAATAATTTTACTTTTTTACTTGCCCATCAATATTATAATCAAAAGAACCATTATACATAATTTGAATGAATAACATATTTAAATTTTGAAAAGTCATTTACTGGTTTTAATCTTGTCAGTTAAAGTGTTAGTTAGCTTGCAAGTGTCTCTCAATATGCATAGTAGATCCTGTTTTGTAGTAGAAGCGACGATCACAGTTACAAGGTAATTGAAATGGAAAGGTAAACGCACGCAAAACATAAGAGTGGAATACAAGTTAACAAATCAGCTTATTAGTATCAAAACAAAAGATAATTATTACATATTCACAGACACTATAGCACTCTATACTTTTCACTGTTTTTTGCTAGGCGTAAACAATGTAATCAGAAGTACCATTGATACCAAAACTACCGTGTTTGGTGTGACGCACCTTAAATTGACACTTAACCAAGACAACACTGCATGGACTGAATATTGAAAAAGTGTGACTCTATAAAGAATAACAAGTTCACTTTCTAAAATGAGAGTGTACTAAACAGATAACCAAAGTAACTTTAATCAGAATTAATAAATCAAGTTATGGTTAAACAACAATACAAACCACACTGCAGCCTTATAGCTGTAAGTAACAAATGTGATGAGCATGGTCAAATAATGATGTTGTACAACTCCAAAGAAGAGTAATATGATAAAAATAAAATGTTCTAAATGCTGGAACTATTGGTTTAAGAATAGTAAAAAAAGAGAAATCAGGAATTTAGGCTATCATAAAACAATGGCAGGCCTATTCCTAATTAGTACTGCCTATTCATCCAATAGTATAATTAATAATCAACAATAGTCTGGAGACAGATTACAACCATGGAAAAACTTAAAGACATTTAAGAGCCAAGCGTTGTCTGAAGAGAGCCGGACAAGTCTAAACAACACTAAGTGGGCCCCCCCCCTCTGGGATAGAAGCATGCCCACGAGGTGATCACCTTACTAAGGTACAACAACACTGTCAAACCAAAGACTGATAACAGCCAAATACACAATTAGGGTATACAGCAAAGCCATGGATTAACCCATTCTCCACCTTTTTTGTCCTTTTGTGTGTGTTCAACTCGAGAAATGTGTTTTGGCAACTGGTAGTGTCCACAAAATTATAAAATACCTGGAGTACAATGTTTTAATTACTTTGGTATTATTTATAGTTTCCATAAACTGCTAGAGCCTTTTATATTATTTTAATAAATTAAAATATAGAACTTATTATATATTGCACTCATGTGAGTAAAAATCTTTTGTTTTCATTATTGAACACCTAAAGAATCGTTAGAGTAGCGGTGTCCAATACATTCGCCACTAGCCACACATGTGAGGAATACACTGTTGCGTTGCAGGAACAAGTTTAATTTATTGGTTATTATGATTTCATTCATGAATTTAAAACAATAACCCAACAAAGGTGGTAACTTGGACTAAATGTCATGCTCGTCTGGTCGAGTTGGTTGGTAGTAATAATAGTAATATATTCCCCGTCTGCGCGGCATCCCTTGTAGCCCATTTTGTCTAAAGATTAGCTGATACTAATGTACTGATAGTAGTACATCCTTTCCATGAAGGTTATTTCCATGTCCCGATGAGGTGAGGTGATGGTGATAGTGAGTGTGAGGGTGTGGAACCAGTGGCAACACTAAAACATAACAAACCTAATTAATCAAACCCTGGTGGATGACTTTGGGGGAAAATACTCAAAGTATCAGCTTAGAACTGAGACCGAGAACCCTAGGGCTCGTAGCCTGGTGCACTGACACCTACACCATGGGGCCGGTGAGTTGCTCGGTGATGAGAAAGTATGGTTTCGAATCCCAGCTGGACACAATGATGGCGGATTTTACTAAATGGTTTCCCATTCTCCCTCAGCGAGAATAAGAGTATAATTTCTCTAAATTATTAATTACTCATCCCTATCTCTCTGTGCAAATATATGATGATAGCCTGTCAAAGGTATAAGAAATGCAGTACACAACATATAGACTATGCATTCTTTCCGACGTATCACAGAACCCCTTTGGTTTACACGCACACATTAACTGGGATAATGGGGTAAGGGTAAGGAAATTATATGATTATGAAATGTAACCTCGTTTTCGTGGGACAAGTGTGTTAACTCACTTAGGAAGAAGCACTCTCAGTGGATCTGATAGGATTTAAGCTTCAACCTCCCTCTCATAGGCAAACCAGGTAAAATAATATCAATGTGTATACAACGTACAAAATGCATACAATAAACAAAAAATGTGTACAACTTTATTTATTTAAATGTAACAAAATGCATTCCAAAGTTTAATAAAGCACGAATACTTGCTGTAGAGTTGAAAAGGTGGTGTTGTATTTATCATTGTGTTTGTACGAGGGGTTAACTCTGTTTAGTGTGGGGGAGAAAGTTTAAAATGTAATATCGAGGACTCGCCTTTTTAAAGGAAATGAGTTTGTGATTCTAAACTTATCTTCTACGAAGCTGTTGTATATGTACAGTATAAAAACCTTTGGGTTTGCGAATACACTTTTTCCACAATAATATTTTAGTAAAAATATAGATCAAAGATTCTGGATGGAAATTCGTAAGTAGAGAGATTGTAAATTAATGCGTAAAAAAGGCCTAAATGAAAAAAAATTAAGGTTCTACATTAAAGTAAATATTTTAGAGGGACAGCTAATATATATTTTAAATATTGAGATCTGTTTTGTGATTGATTGCATCACCATCATTACAGAATGGACTGTCATTGACAGGGACATAGAGGCTATGATCCAGGTTGATTGTAATAAAGGTTATTTTCCTAAAAGGTGTACCACTCTCTTTCTCCGAAAATGTGGGTACACTTACTTTGAATCAAACCTTCCTCATCCATTAAATATATGCGCAATTAGAATACTCTGACTTTGGTTGGAAGAATAATCCCCCACTTCAGTGGCCGAATGGTCTAAGGCACTACTCTCCTTGTAGACTAGATTGCAGATGACGGGGAGATTGAGGTTCGAATCTTGATCGTGTGTGCTGAGAGTGGTTTTTTCAACATAGCTTTCCACTCTACTTTCATGCAAATTCGGGCACAATTCTTCTAAATATAACTTTTCTAGTCTCTAAAATAGCTGGTGTAGCTAGTATATAAGAACAAACGGGTAGTAAAACTCGGCGGGGAGTGCAAGGTGTCGTCCTGCCTCCCTTACGTGTTCCTGGCTTCTTAGCGTACTTGGCGTCTGCTGTGTTCTACGGTCTGGA
>CABEEJ010005853.1:0-45600 GCA_901482245.1 Timema douglasi | reverse complement strand
CGCCCACAAGCTTGTTTACGAATTTCTCACCTCACAAATATAGACCGTCAAGGTCAGAATGGAGCGCTACATCCTGCACACTACTCACGAACTTGACAATTATCTGGTGTTGTCATAGGGGTGTTCTTTCACATTCAACAAAGTTATGTCATTACCTTTGGACATCGTTTATTTCAAATCCTTTGACAGATATGGCGTTTTAAAATGGAATGTGGTGAACCTTTCAACGTTCAAATAATTTTCCACCTAAAGAAAGGGCAAGGACAATGACACATAGCACTGTCCGGTAAATATTAATTAAACCCAGGAGTATCATTTCAAAAGAACTCATAGTCTATTTCGGGCACTAAGCTTCATTTGCCATTAGCAGTGCTGATGTTTTGGTACATAACTCCGGTGAGAAACTTATACTGAAATAATTATTGGGACTATCACGGCTAAATATATTACGACCTAGACGTCTCATAACCAAACAGTACAGTAATTGTACTAAGCCTTGTTTTGAGAATAGTTGATGGCGTCAGAAAATCAACTTGTAGTGAATAAACTCAGTAGATAGGACTTAGGAGGCAGAAAAAGCTAGAAAGCTGGTGTAAGTCTAGTAAAAAGTACCAGGCTTCTGATGACCGAGATATTGTGGTTTTCAGCTTGGTCGGACGTATTTAGGGATGTTTTTCCTAATAGGCTTTCTACTTTCCCTCTACTCAGTGATGGGATAGTGGACAACCATTTAGTAAATGCAATACTTACCATTCCTGACCAAGGTTTGAACCCTGACCTCCTCCTATCATTGGCAAACTGAACGCGTTATACTATGTGACCACATATATGAGTGTTAAGGAAGAAATGCAACTTTAATTTGTTAATTTTCAATGTAATTCTATTCCTCAAGTATTCTGGAGATAAATGTAAGGTAGCAAGCTTACCTAGCATTATTACACTTTGGTGTATCTTATAAGATAGGGTCATAGTGTAATAAGGCAAGGTAAGACAGCTGCTACCTTTCAGGGTAAATGGACCAGCCAAGGAATCGACCCTCTGTGAAGCGCGCCATCAGTCTACCGTGCAGCTATCTCGCGGTGGGACCTGTGACATAGAGGGCCATTTGACGCAGTGAAGAAAAATACCTGCATTAGCGTGGAGGGAGAGTGTGAAAACACCCGCAGTACACCCACTCAGAATCCAAAACCCTCGATTACTCCATGTGAGGGAGGCTTTGTATAGAATGGCAGCTTTGGGTAGATTTTCCATAAAATTAGGTTATCCTATATATTATTTCTGTTGTCAACATCCCCTTTTCTCAACTAATACTAGGCCTACAGCGATAAATAAGAGATCAGTGGATAGGATTTTTTTACCGACTTCTGACATAGCATACTCAGTTTACGTTAAAACACATTGTGTGTTTAAAATGTAAGTTAAAAGAAAAATCGAACCATATTTTTGTATCGATTACCGAAAATAAACTCTCTTTGCTATTTTGCGTATACACTTCACTGAGTATTTAGTGTCAACAACCCAAAAAAACTAAATCTTTTCTTGGGGGAAGGGGGGAGGTTTAATGTGCGAAAGTTTCACAAGAGTTTACTGGTTAATCTATGATTTTATTGATATATCATTACTTTTACAACAAAAGAACAATATAGTATCCTTGTTGAGTATGAAACAAGCACGTTAGATCACACGTTCCTCGAAACGGGTGTGCAGGTGTGTTATTTAACAAAATAAAACGATTTGTTTATACATTTATTATTAATTTGGTCTGCAATACAATTAATGGGTTTATCAAGCTCCAGCATTATGAAACGCTTTATATTAAGAACTAGGGTGATCACAGTAGTTTAAAAGCAGCGCATCCACTTAGACTTATATGTGTGCCGCTCTATACCACTTGCCCACTTGGACAGGGCATCATTATTTTAAATGGTGTGTGGCTGTACTGAAATGTATAAGCATGCGGAATTTTAGGAATATGTAAACATAAATAACAAAAAATCAAACTTTGTCTTAGCTAAAGATACGCCATATTTTTTCAACAAGTTTCTAACAAATGTGATGTGTGAGTCAAATTTTGGCTGTCTTGGCTAGCTTCATGCTAAGAGCCTAAGTTCTAAAATTCTACTCTTTAAAAAATGGCAGGTCCATCAAAAATTAATAGTGTAACTATTTATAAACAACTATAAACTAGAATATCATCCTTCCTCCTGGTATAATCTACCTCCCATGAGCGAGAAGTGTTATTCCTGAGCTGGCGTAGCCGCGTAATGTCAGTAATTATATTTATCACCACATCTTACTCTACGTAAATAATTACTTTATTGGGCATAGGGGGAAGAAGTTATCATCATCTACGTATCTGAAGAGTGGAAAACCAATCTACAATGCTGGACGTAGATTAATGGCGGCTCTAATCGGACCCTGGATTTCAAACCAGTTCCAGGTGATCTCACTATAGATTACTATAGAATAATTAGCTTCAAACCACTCATATAAGCAGCACTCCCACCATATACTAGACTGGGGTGGTCCGCTGGCAGCCGTATGAGAATCACCCGATTTGGGCAATAATGGGTCTCCGGGTCAAGGGAGGCGGGTGTTTGTCAGCTAGGCGGTCTGGGGCACGTAATATATATTATTTTAGGTAGTTTCCCACCATTGGACAACCCAGTACAACACCATGACTTGGAGCTAATATCGAGCGTTTGTATCACTGTCGTGTTTACTGTCATCAAACGGCCTGGCTGATGTGCCCTGTGATGGTGGTGTGATTTTCCGTTCTATTCCCACGAAAATGTTGTACACTTCATTTCTAGCACCATGTTTTTATTATAACTTTTAGATGTGGTCGTTAGGTGGGTGTTCGAATCTGCAATAGTTAATATTCACTTATATCTCTAATTTATTATAGGTTATCCTATTTGTGCTAATCTCAATTACATTTTATTCATTCATAATTTAAAGTTTACCGCGTAAATGTTTTAGTTCCTTATTGTCGAGTATTATTCCATACACAATTCAGGACGTTTAATTTGTCACTTTTATTAGTAGCCAGGACGTGTTAGTAAGACTCTTCTGTTAATTAGACAGTAGTGTACTAAATAAGCATTTGCTTATCACAGCGTCTAGCTAATTACATATTATAATTACTCTAAATAGATAGGAATGAGGAAGTTTCAAAACTAATGGGCCACACATAAAATCAAATTGGGCACATAATAAAAACAAATGAGGCACACAAACATCCTCTTAGGAACGGGGTCAATGCCTGGGCATGAGGGTGAGATAGGGCCAGTTTACTACTCTANTCTCCCCCCCCCCCCCCAAAAAAAACAACAACAACCCAGTATACATATTTATCATCCTCGTGAGTAATGAGGTGGACTGGATAGAACTATCTTAATATATAAATAGGTGGCCTACTTTAGTAAGTGCGGTATTGAACTCTTGAGTTCCTAATGAATCAGATTAAATAATCGGGAGAAAGTAGTAAACATGACTTAGTAATATTTAAAAGCAACATATTATCAGGATTAAAATGGTTTTGTTTATTTTGATTTTCAATAGTAATAACCGAGACGGGTTGAAACAGTTATAAAAAGACTACCAAATAGGAAACGTTTCTTGATAAATTATTTCAAATGAAATATGGTAGTATTATGTTCTCATTCACAAATAACACTGCTTTAAATAATGACTGTGAAGTATTTTCAATTATTTTAGCATTCTTTTGCACTTTTAGTTTTTAATCCTGTCTATGACAGCCCAATGTCAATATTACCCAACCTAACAAAACATAACCTTCAATTTGTATATGCATGAAAGGCTAGGCGTCACTCTCACAAGAGACCGGACCGGATCGGGGTTGGAGTTCTAGTCGTAACTTCCCTCGTACTTTTATAACTGTCTTGTGTATCCTACTTTAATTTATTTATTGTTGATACAGTCAATAGCTTACATATTCGAGTGAACCATTGATCCAAACAAATGTGGTATCGCATAGTTTCTAGGAGACTTTAAGTTATCACTCCAATAAAAAAAATAGCACCCCGTCTTAGTATTACTTTTCCTAATGTATATAATCTGATCTATATACCTTACCCATTTAAATGCACTAACAGGGTATAAGAAATAGTAAGGTAACATTTAGAGGCATTGTAACCACATTTGCCTGAAAGTAGAGGGGGAAACATTATAAAAAACACTCTTTATAGGCACACATCCGGGCAGGATGCATAAATTCTTATTTTTTTAAATCATATATACGTAACTCTTTGAGATATGAAATTACTTATAAGCGCAAATATGTAGGGCTATCAATAATACAAATCTTTTATTAGAAACATATTTTTATAAAACCAATAAAGTTCGAGCTATACGCAAATATATGTATATACACATATTTCTTAACCTTTCGAACACTAAAGGTAAAGTATTGCAACCGTAAAATAATATAACCTGAAATGTTGATGGATGTCGATGTCTCATGACCCCTGAACCCTAAAAAGTGGTTTTCGCGATGCCGTCTGTCTGTGTGTCTGTTTAACTCTAAAATTAAGAGTATATTAATAAGAAGTGATAAGAGAAAAAATAGATTTTTTAAAATATGCTCGAACGATTTTTATTTAAGTTCTCAACTAGGGGTTGATTAAGATTATAAATAAAATGGATATTTTCATTTTTCCATGAAAATGACTTTTAGGGTACTTTACAAAAGCTGACATTTCCGTATCTCCGCAACTATTTGAGATAATAAATAACTTGTCATTGTAAAATTGTAGTACGATTAAAAATAAAAATAAATATTTGAAATATATTTTTATAAAACCAACAGTTTTTGAGATATTGGCAAATATATCAATACAATTTTGTAAGCTTTAGTTGTAAAGAGATAATTAATACTTTAACGCAATAATTCTCAAATGTCATAGAGTAGTAGTTAAATTTAAGTATTTCAAAAAGTTTATATTATTTTTTCTTTAACCTCCTAGGAGAAATATTTGTGCAAAAATGATCTCTCTCCTTCAGTTTATTCTCAATGGTCAGTATTTACATTTTTTACTGGTCAAGATTTATAAATAAGGAATTTAATAGCAATACGATGACCTGAAGATGTGCAACACCTAATAAAATGTTAAAATTTTAACTAGAAGTCAAAATTTCAATACGAAGTGTTGACCCTTGTGGACCCAATATAGATATTTTTGTTATAAGTCCAAGCAAACAAATGAAGACATTGATTCCTTAAAAATAAAATTACAAAATTTAGATCTGGGACTCAAAAAATATTTGACATAAGTATAGTGCAATTTATGCTTGAGTTTGCTAGTGCATATAATTTCTTTTCACATATAATACTAGTTTTGAGTTAATATCTCAATTTTTAAACAATGGAGTGAGAAAGTCCGTGCGGAGTTCCGTGCCATTTATTTTAATTACTTTATATATGTATGCAGCATTATCAGAGTTGGTTGTATATTAAATAATTATATTCCAAGATCATACCACATTTAGTATTTATGAGTGCAGAATACCAGCATATGCATGGAAATAAAATTGAAAAACACACAGCAAACATTTCCAGGTTATACGCTTAAGTGGAAATGTATTTTGGTTTGAAAGATATACGGCTGAAACAATCATCAGCATGTACGTTTGCTGTCCCTGTCAGGGCTAGTAGTATATTTGTTAGTTAGGAGGTATATGTAAAATGTACCTACATTTGAGTGAAAGGCGAGTGTAGAACCAAAAGCAATACGCCTGACATGGATTCAATCCCCCTGCTACCTGCTAAGAGCCACGAAGTGAAGCTTATAGCTACGAGTATTATGGTGTGGATTAAATGACCGACATTAAACCTAGTAAATATTATGACCCAAGTGTACAAACTTTCGAATGTATTTTATTTATTTTAGGGAGAGTCTTACGCGATGTTCACGGTCAGCGAGGAAAATAATATAATAATTAAATTATGAATTATGAATAGCAAATAAGACAGAACTCTTTCAAACTACGCTATAATATTTATCATTATTAATAACTAATGAGCTTATTAAATTTTCGGTACTACTTTACAGCATATATATATAGTTTCAACTATACTGAACTGTTGACCTGGTGGTCTAGGGGTAAGGTGTCAGGTCTTCTGTGCTGGGGGCGGGGGGGGGTGTTCAATCCTCGATCCCGGCACAGATTTGTCTGATTGCCAAACACTTCCTTCACCTCTGACAAGACATGTACTTACATTTGCGCGAAGGGATAGTGGAAAACCATTCAGAAAATACCACCCTCAGTACACCCGACAGGTATTGAACCTCAATCTACCCATCCTGAGCAGTCACTGCTAAACAAACATTTTTTTAGGAGGTTGGATATCTTAAAATTACCCACAAATAATTAGTGATCCTAACAACTGAACTCACATCAATCGACGAAGATAATTGGTCTCGTATAGTTCAACTACTCTCAACATTTAACTGAGCGGTTGTTTTACTCCAAAAAAAAGACAACATATCTTGAAACTCACAGAGAAATACCCCCGCCGGGAAGAGCGGGGTGTGAACTATCCGTAGATATCTGAAAAACATTTCCCCGTGTTAATTTTCTAAGAAATACTGAGTGTTTGAGAGAGAATGAGCCAGAAAGTTTGTTTTTAAAATAGAATAAAAGGCGAGGTGCTGATAGGAACATGATATGAATTGAGGTAACATAGGAATAGCTTGTAGATAGACCAGGCCAATATTTTGGGGGGAAGGTGGGGGGTGGAGGGACAATTCGGATTGGTAAGGAGAGCAGAATGCGCAGAGTCGTGAGTGTGAGACAAAATGGGAAAAAGAAGGCCCTAGAAGAGAAGAAACTCACATGTAGAGAATATACTGTCCAAATGCTAGGCACGGCTGAGCAGGGAAAGTCTGAACCAAGTTCATGCACGCCATTAAATATTTCTGATATAGTTTAGACAAAATACCGCTCGAAAAGTTACATTGAACAATTCAAACAAAATAATAGTATATTCTTATAGGTTATTAGTTCTTGAGCCTAATCATTATTCAAAAATGTTTTATTTTCCCACAATTGTTACAGTGATTATTTCTGTTGCCGCCACGGAAGAAACGACCTACCGATTTTCTGTCCTCTCATTGGTTGACGACAAAGGAGGAGGACAGTTCAGTAACATGTGGGTGGACCAGCTGTGTCCCGGTGAGGACTGGAAAGTTTCTGGACTGTTGTTTGATGGAATCATTGTTGTTTACAACTGGAGTCTTGACACCAAGCAGGCTATGGATGAGAATGTTCACAACATCACTTTTAGGTAAGTTGGTTGTCTGATATTCTTCATAGCTACTTCATTTTAATTAGATACATTACAATCTTCATTTTAGTAACGGTAGTTTTATTTATATTCAAGGGTACATTCCACAATATTCAAAATCAGGGCCAGCTTGCCCTTAGGACGTGGAGGCATGCACCCCCCCCCCCTAACATGTAACATGACCTCACTTATAAACGAAATCCTTACACTCCCATGACAATCTTATTTTGACAAGATAGTTTCAAGAAAATAGGTTTTCGATTTAGGTAATGCCAGACGATGTGTTTGAAATCGCGAATTGCAGCTGTCAGTACCTTGCAGTGTGAAACCAAACTTTCCCACCCCCTCAGAGATTGTCGCCAGCTGGCCGCAGTTAACCGGCCCAGCCTTTTCTGCGTGTGAAGCGCTTTCCAGTTCGCACCATGCAACACTGATCATATATGGATGGCTATGCATGAAGGTGACTGACACGTCAGGTTCATGCGTGAAGGGTTCCAATCATATTTGATTTTTAGTCGATTATTTACATGAAAGTTGGTGATTGAAATGCAAGCATGAAGGTGTATGGGGCCTGCTGACAACATAGCTTCATTCAAGAGCTATTTCTCACAACGTGAACATGGGAAATACAGAGTTTTTACGTGATTTCATAAGTGTTTATCATGAGCTACCAGCTCGGTATAAAGTACTATAAAAACTAAGCAATTTAAACAGGACTTTTACAAGAAGATAACTGAAAAATTGTAAGAAAAAGAACCTAATGCCGATACTAACACCACAAAAATAAAAATAAACCCGCTCCGGTTAAACTATCGGTGAGAGTAAAAACAGTACAAAACCTAAACAAATATGGGGCTGAATTAAACGATACACAAACATATATATGTATAACCATATTGTGGTATTTCAAAGATCTGGAGCTCTTACTGGATTAAGAAGCTCAGGTTCATGGAACATCAACAATGGAGGGAGCAGAAGGCGATGATGAAGGTGAGGGTGGTGAAGAAAACTCAGCTCAAACACCAATAAGTACCTACTGACGAATACAAATAATCAGTCAGGCACGTATATAGGATTTATATTATAAACGGCACAGGCATAATATATGCATATTTTACAGAAAAAAGAATATTAATATGAATATAGTATATTTATTTGTATTGTTTTAGTATAATAATATATTTATATAGTGCTATTTATCGTGTAAAACAATTCCAAGATATTTATTTTGAAGACCTTTGTTTTGAGCCATTTTTGAATTAATTTTAAATTTTAAATAACTAGCTATCAGTATATCTAAGCTACCCAGAATTATATTTTTCCTTGCAAAATAACTATACCGTCTTATTCACGATCAATTTTTTTTTTCAGATATACATTTTGATCATAATTGCTAGCCATTTTTACATATTTCAAATTTAAAAATAATTACTATTAATCAACTACCCATACACTATTATATGTTTTTACCAAATGTAGTAAACGGTGTTATTTTACATGATCTTAAACATGGTCTCGCAGATAATGCAATGGGTATTACTGTACAGAATTATAATCAACAGGCCGATATTGCCAATCAACTGCTCCAACAATGTTGAAGTATTCACAGTATTTATTCTTTACTTGTTTGGCCGTAGTTGTTGCGTGATTATTTTATAGAGGGAGCAGGTGTGCATTCTAACTACCAGGTTGGACCTCCCCTGTTTTGACATCCTCACCAGCCATTATGTATTTCTGAAGTAGGTGTCCCTTCTATTTACGTACAAAAATTGTGCAAGTGGAAGCATGCTAAACGATTGTGGTAGCCTTCCATGGGCTTAGATTCACGGTGTTTAAAAGTACTTTGAAACGTGAGACAAGAATTCTGAACAATTTTAGTTTATTCGATGAGCTCGTGATAGTATATAATTAAACACTGTTTTTTCTTTACTAATATATTTCTGAGGGTAAGGATTCATTAGATAATTTTAAAGTGGAAAGGCATCAACAGCTACGAAGAAAAATGGCATTTTTACATCGTATCCTGGTAGAGAGTCACTTTCTGGAATGTTCATCTTCTCCTCTTGGATATCTTCATAGACGTTTGTGTTTGAAAATACACCTCCATCAGAAACTCGCCCGTTTGTTCCAACATCGACCATTATTAATTGATAGTTAGCGTGCGCGATCTTCATATATACTAATCTGAATGATGATTTGTAGTTGTAATATTAATAATATCCACTCTCTCTAGGTTTTCTGATTTCAATGTGCTTTCCATCGATAGTTCATAGACAGTTAGAGTGGTTCCATCTGTTCCAAATCAAAAAGAGGGGACTTTTTTTTATTGCTTGCATACAAAAAGCGATATACAGACAAAAACAACGACAGATCTCAAAAAGATGTTGTAGTGAAATGGAACGAAACAAAAGTACAGAATTTATCTCAAGGCAGGCTTGAGGAATCCATCAATAGTGATATTTCTTCGTACTAGCAACATGTTATGAAAAGTAAAGCTTCAATTATCATTAATTATTTTCAAATGTTATGTCTTTAAGCCTATATCTTCTCCCTTTTGATATCTGTGTGTATATATAAGTACAACTACTATACAGTTGCTACGGTGGCCACATGATCTAGGTTGTCATTCTCTCACTTTATCAGACGGCCGATGACTGTGAGTTGGGGTTCTAATATCAGTCAGGTCTATTGAGGTTTGCTTTTCCTAAATGGTTTCCCACTCTCTCTCAATGCAAATGCTGGTATATTTCCTTAAAATTCTACATTACTCATTTCTAATTCATAGAGTGACTAAAATAAATGCGTACAGCCTAAACAAATAATGAGACACGGTGATAAATAAATAATATTAACTACTATTTGAGATGTGTTTGGTTGCTACTTATTATACATTTTGTAAGGTGTGTAATCAAAATGTACCTATTCTATTTATTTTTTATTAGTTTTATCTAATGTTGTAGGAATGAAGAAGGTAGAATTTTAGAGGTAATCTACCCTTATTAAAGTAGAGGGAGAGTATAAAACCCTTTAGTAAAATCACTCTAAGTACACCCGACCAGTATTCGAAACATTATCTCCGCTTTATCGGTCAACTAATCTTTTTCGAGAGTGAGGCAAGGATCCAAGATCGATGTTGGAATGAATCATTAGTCTGGGTATTGATAATTTAATAAAAGTAAAATCGTAGACTAATCCAAAATACAATTTATTAAAATTGTATTCCTAGAATTGCTTGAATATATCTCGATATGATGATAATATGACTATCAAAATAAATGCACAATATTAAGAAAGATGTCTTCCCCTAATGTCAAGTATCGTATGTGGGCACTTTAACGTCATCATGTAGCACCATTACTGAAAAGGGCCTTCTCACTCAGCAAAGTAGCGCCGTCCTGCTCTTAATCAGATCACATACCTGGCATCCATAACATAAATATAGGAGAGGTTTGTCCTCATGAAAATGAGGAATTTGAGCTCTACGTCTTTGTTTGTATTTGTCTGTATGTGCAGCTATTCATAAGTAATAGCACTCTCTGAAATAATTTATATTCAGGATTTAAAATGGATTTTAAGAAATATTAAATCTAAATCCTTCTTACAGTATTACAAAACTTTCCTTTGCAATAATAATAATAATAATAATAATAATAATAATGACATTTACTTTTAGTGAGAAAAGTTATATAACACAGGCTGGGGAGGGGAGGAGGATTTAGGCTAAATTAATGTCTACTTGAGGTTACATGGGAAGAGGGGTCTAAGAAAGCAAGAAAAAAGCGTTTCGTGTTCTATGGATGACCCCCAACTAGTTTGTGCGACAGTTTTAATTTTGCAGTTTTATCGAAGAAACCCTAGATGGAGATTTGACTATTTTTCTCTTCATTAATGAAATTAATGAAATGTGAAAATATTAAAGGAACTATAAAAGCAAAGTAAAAGTATTTACAGTGTACTCTTGTTAATTGCAGATAAATTGTATAATTTTTAATTTGCACATACATGTTTTGATATCTCTTTCACGCAAAATTGTAGGGCCTATAAACAGAATCTTCAGTTTCAAAATGGTACCTGTACTTTTATTTATTATTTCAATAATATTATAATTTGTATACATTATTTGAAATTAAACAACTAAAATATAACCAATATTATTATTAAATAAGTAGCAAGAATAAGCTGTTACATATCTCACATTAGTATGAAACAATTCAAATTCCCGCTCACGCGAGTTAGTTCTGTAGCCCATCGCTAGGCGCTATAATAGTGTACTAGCACGTATACAGAGAGTTGCCATTATATTAGCAATGAACCGCACCAAGTCGGTGAATAGAAAGGGTGCACTCATATAGCAGTCCCTAACCACTACATGAGAGGGTGCTCCCCGCTAGTGTGACGTGCAAACTTACCACATCCAGGAATGGTATAAAACCAGGTGGCTCACAGCACCCATAATCAAATGATATAGTTTATGGTGGGTGCCAAGACTTCGAGGAGGAAGGACGTGCCCCACTGAGCGAATTGTTTAGGCATCCATCTAAAATCACCCTCCGGGGAACCCTCATATTACAGGTAATAAACTCGGGACAGAAGTACCGGTGTTATTTGCTGTGGTGGTAACCTAACGGTGTCAACAAACCACAGCAAGGCGTAAAGCGGAACCGGCTGCGAAGCCATATCTCGCAGCCGGAGTCTGTCCTCCGGGACACCAGACAACAGACCAATCCCCCCACCACTGCACAGAGGGAGGCACAGTAGCCCCTCCACACTGGCCACTAGCCTGCCCTTTTCAAGGCCGTACGAAATGACCACCGCCACCGCCACTGCCACATTTAAATACAAAACACAAAGGACATAAGATCTCTCGACTAGTGACTACTCAGAGATGGAATCAGACACGGACGGACAAGGGACTTTCACACTGGCCAGTAAACTAAACAGAAAAAGGAAATGCAAAGCGGACCAAAAAAGAGGTAAAAAAAAACACAATCACGACCTCAAACAAATTTGACGCCCTGAAAAGGGCCGAAAATTAAAACGACGTGACCATGACTGACGACGCACCAGCCGAGACACCAAAAATAAGACGGCTACCGATTGTAACAAGAGGTTCACAACACTATATGAAAATCACCAAATACGCTAAGGAACTGGGAAACAATACCAACGGGTCCTTCCTAAAGGACGGTCTCAAAATACACACCACTACAAAATTGAACTTCGACTTGATGCAGCATTTGCTGAAGGACTTAAAGCACTCACTCACTCTCAAAAGACAAGCCGGTCCACGTGGTCGTCAAGGGGCTTCCACCCAACATGCTCAGGGAGGATCTACAGCAGGAGCTTGTGGGGCTAGGCTACCCCGTGACACATATCAGGCAAATCTTTACAAAAACACCGGCGACAGGCACTACTCAGACGGTCACACTTCTCCCGACATTCCAGGTGACACTTGCAAATAACAACCAGGTCACATACATATACAAGACTAAGTTCATCAACAACACCAGAGTGAGAGTCGAACCGTACATCCCCCCCCTCCCATAAACAAAATTGCTCAATGCCACAAATGTAAGAGATTCGTACATACCCGCAACAACTGTCAAAACAACCCCTGTTGTGTCAAATACCTGTCAGCGCACGACACCAAGGACTGCACAAAGAAGGAAACCACCACCCCGGCACGACGTGTGAACTGTAGAGGGGATCACTCTGCCAACTACAGTAAATGCCCCGTGTACAGGAAACTCTTAGACGAGAAACTCACACTCCACACTGCAAAGCAGGAAGCCCTCACCCAACAGAGACGGATCCCCCCACACCCTGAATCAACCGGCAGAGACTCCCCATCTTTTCCTCAACCACCAGAGACAGTGGCCGGAACGCACCAATCTGAAGTCGCGTCCACAAGCCGGCAATACAGCCAGGTTGTGCGGCAAGCAACACGCCCCCCACAGCAAGCCACCCAGGAACAAACCTCCACGGCTTCCGACATCAAGGAGTTATTTAGTTTTTTTAAGGACTTAAACATAATTAAATTGATAACCCACTTTAAACCAAACCTTACAAGGCTAAGGCAAACAAAAGAAACAACAGAAAAAATAATGATTGTCATAGAAGGTCTGACTGATTATTTCTCTACTGAATAATGATGGACACAAGGAAGACACGGACTAAGGACATACTGCGCGTTTTTTGTGTGGAACGCGAATGGGATACTCCAGCAAGCACACTATCAACACCATTTTAAAGATTTAATAACAATAGAAGCTACAGCTGTTAATGTCAACACTCGCAGGGGGAGTATTCTATTCGCGGCCATATACAAACGCTACAGACACAAGATTTGGACGAACTTACACATACAGGGATCATAGTACTGGCAAGGGACCTAAACTCTAAAGACACAAACTGGAACAATAGAACGACGACAGCAAACGGACGCACACTTAACGAACACGTGGACAACAACGACTACCTAGTGATCGCACCAAACGAACCGACATTTTACCCTTCAAATTACCTACACCAACCAGATATAATAGATGTAATTCTAACAGATATAGGAATCACACCAGAAGACCTCACGGTATTAAATGAACTAGACTCAGACCATAACCCAATATTCTGCGAGATAAGAATTACCGCAGATATTGAGATAAGAGGGCTGACTAACAACCAAAACACATGTAACTGGGGCACTTTCAAAACAGAAATGGAAGACACACTTCCGGTAGTACACCACATACGAGACACGGAAGAAGCCGAAGCAACGCTTCACTTGTTCACGTCGATCGTACAACAGGCCAACAGGGAACCAATCACACACGACCTCCGGAAGACAAACCCACCATTAAATTTCCTCATAGCTGAAAAAAGGGAAGCAAGGAGGGACTGGTAGACATTCAGAACCCCCCAACACAGGGCAGCCTACAATAAATTAAAAGCACAGATTAGAACATTTAAAAGCATCAGGTTAGAAAGATGGAACACTTATGTCACAGAGGCAGCCACCAACACTAGCAAAACATGGAAAATAACAAAACAACTAAGGGGCGATAAAAGAATCAGATCAGTACCAGCCATACAAGGGGGAAAATGGTGTGGCCTACAAAAGCTCGGAGAAAGCAGAGGCCATAGCCACCACACTAGAAAAACAGTTCACACCCAACCAAAGACCACAAAAAACCAACTTCACCAGGGAAGCCACCTTATCAGTGAGGGAGTACTTATTCAAACCAAACAACACGCAGGCAGACGACATCACACTCGAGGGACTTACATCTACTATACAGGAATAAAGCCCTAGGACACGATAATATCACAAACGAGATAGTACAACACCTACCACTAAGGGCATTGTGGGTACTCTTGACTATACTAAACACACTACATTACCTCTGTCATTTCCCGGACGACTGGAAGCTGGCGAAAGTGATAACAATTCCAAAACCTGGTAAAGACCCTATGTTTCCCCAAAACAGAAGACCGATCAGTCTCCTCCCCACACTCAGTAAATTATTTGAAAAAATGATCCTTAGAAGACTAAAACAAATCACCGACAGTTTAAAAATTATCCCAGAACTTCAATTCGGCTTCAATAATAGGCACTCCACCACCCACCCAATATTAAATCTAATAGAAGACGCCACTCTGTCTTTCGAAGAAAAACAATATCTAATAGCAATATTTCTAGATATAGAGAAGGCTTTCGATAAAGTGTGGCATATCGGCCTACTCCACAAACTAATCATACTTGACTTCCCCTCATGGTTCTGCAACCCCCCCTTTCCTATACTAGGGGGAGGATGACCGGAAAATCAGGCGAAATGGCCTAATTTTAATAGCATATCTTTATTTGTTATAAACAATGAAAAGGTACACATTATATAATATCAAAAAACATAGAGCACGAAACGCGTATTCCTTCCTAACGAGAAGTTGTTCCATTTAGATTACGTAGACCATAACTCAACAATGCAACAATGCAACAATGCGCGACGAACATAGTTAAACATATCAGACAAAAATCCTACTTGACTTATATCAAAGTCTATGGTCCTAAGTTCGAAGAACGTACAATCCAATAAGGTGATCATTAAAGTTTATGATATTCAAAGGTCCCGCGTAACACACAGGCGTTAAGCGCTCATAACCCCCAACAAATATCATAATGTTATACAATAATAACGACCAATAGCAGATCAAGTCCCAATCTATCCTTTTAGTGTCCTGTCTTCTAGTATAATGTAATCTACCCAGATGACAGGTAATCCTAAGCATACTCATAAATAAATACTAGATGGGAAGAAAGCCCAAGACGCAGAGTTTTACTCTGCGTATTCAATAGAATGTAAATATACCAATAAGGCCAATAGGCGCAATAAATAGGGCTGGAGCCCAAGAAGACGGCAGAAAGGTGACGACATTTTGACAACAGCTAGAAGTGCATAACGTAGTAAGTTTACATATTCAAACTAAGATTAGGTGAGAGGAACAATAATTTAGAAAGTTTTCCCCTATTACGCCGAAATATAATTTAGATACAGACAATAATAATAATAATAATAATAATAATAATAATAGCCCCCTGCCTAAAGTCACCGTTCTCACCTCGATAAGCTGGTGGTGTAATAAGTGACCATAGACCACCAGCGCACCACTATATATACAAAGTTAAAGTTGACGGAGAGGGGGAGCGACGCGAGGAGAGGGAAGGAAGGAGAAGCGAGAGATCGGGATGTCGAGATGGGCCGAGCAACGTGTCGAATAGCCTAGAACCTTGACGTGGCTGGAAGAAGCAACTATCTTCCTTTGTTTCTTGCCAGTCTCGGGTTTGACGCTAGGTGGTGCCTGTCGAACGCTTCGTCAGTCTATCGGGTGGTTGTTTAGAGTGAGTTGGTCGGTGCTAGTGCCGTGTGTTGCAGCTCGTCTTGGAGGTTCGGTGAGTGTCCCCCATTCGATTAAGCCATAACTCGTAAGTTGTTATATTTGTCTTGTAACTTGTTACAGTTCGTTCACACAATCACCAGCTTCCTTAGTCGGAGAACATTCAAGGTAACAATGGAGGGTAAAATGTCCCCAACACACCCAATCAGGGCGGGAGTCCCCCAAGGTTCCACACTATCACCTCACCTCTACAACATTTACGTATCAGACATACCCTCCGACCCGAGAGTCAAAGTTAGGCAATTTGCAGACGATACCATGTTTTACCCACATAAACAGAAACATAAACTTCTCAAGTCTAGGAATCCAAAGATACTTAGTAACACTACAGGAATGGTTCACTAAATGGAGAATTAAAGCAAGCCCAGACAAATCAGCAGCATTGTTAATATATAAAAGGCTTCAAAACCCCCCAGCTCCTTTCATATTATTTAATACAGAAATACCAATACAGACATGCGTAAACTATCTAGGCATAACCATAAATAAGAGATTAACTTGGAGAAAGCATATAGAACAAACAAACACAAAATCACTAGGCAGATTCGTGCAACTCTATCCACTATTAAAAGGTAACAAGTTAACGGAACACACCAAACTAATTATCTACAGAGCCGTCATTTAGCCGATCATAGTATACAACTGCGTAGCCTGGAGCTACGCATCAGCACACTTACTAAATAAACTACAAACAACTCAAAACAAAATACTCAGAGATATAACCGGGACCAACCGCTAACCCAGAACAGATGATCTACACACCATGATCAAAGAGCAGACTATTACAAGAGATATACAGGGACAGAAACAAGAAGTTTTACAAACAAAGCGATACGCACACAAACACAATCATATGATCACTAGTAAGTTACGACCCAGAAGACACCAGGAAATACAAAAAAACGAGACTGGCATAGTGACAAGCAAAAAAACATTAAAAAACAAAAAATTATTAAAAATATATTTTAAAAAATCTAAAAAAACCCATCATTAGTTTTAGTTAAACACCACTAGTTATAAGTATATAATTTTTTTTAAAGTCACTATGTCATGAAGCCCGGTGGACGCGGACTACCTTCTCAAAGGCACATGGTACAACTTTCACGCACAAACGCTCATTTCATGCCATTACTAGCTTAGTCACGGCCGGACGCCACTGGGATAACCGTCTAGGTTGTCTACGAGCCAGAGGATAATACTGGCGCCGTGGTCGTCCCCTGATGGGGAATGGAAATGTAACCATCCGATTCAAACCAACTCCTAAAACAGTTAAGTCTACCAAACCATTCCTGTACTCACGTTACGCCATCACTCACAATCAATCATTCCTAAGAAACCAACCTTCCTCATCCTAAGAAAAGAAAATCCTTCCATACTTCTTTACCACAGCGAGATAATTCACAATCACCACTATTTTCACTCACAGGGTACTAATTTATAACTTTGTATTTTATTGCAGCATCATTCAACGGTTTCACCCATTCATTGTTTCGCCCTCACATCATGAGGATAAGGGCCAGCGACTGCTTCCTCTAACTCACAAAGCATAATCAGCCCTTTCGCAGATGACCTAGCTTGGCGTAACTGTCAAGGTGGATATTCTGAGTCGGGCAACAGCTGAACGATACCCATAATCATTCCTGTATTACCTCTCGCTGCTTGTGTTCTACATTAAACACAAGTAAACAGTTCTCAATCCATCACTCTCTTTAACCTCTCCCTTATTTACCCTTTCTCCCTCATCACGCCCCTGTGTGTCGAGGGATTCCCCCTCACCGTGCCTCCGTGTGCCAAGGTTCTTGCCCCTCTTCACCCTAATCGCTTCACCGTGTGCTGAAGTTCTTCCCTCTCATCGCACCATCATGTGCAGAGGTGATCCCCCTTCCTCCCCGCTCACCTTGTCGCACCAGTGTAACCAAGTGCTTCTCTCCCTCTAGTAACGGAATTCTTTCTTTCTCTATTACCAGCCTACTCTCTCCCCCCTTTCCTCCTTCCCAAGATTTCACCTCAGTTTTACAGGAGACCTCTCAGTTCTCTCGAAAATAGTCACGGTGTGTGACAAACGGTCAGGAAAAGCGCAACGGGAGAAACATGCGAGAAAAACGCAACCCACGAACAACCACCTCAGAAGGATTCACGTCCAGGATACTCCAGTGAGAGACCCATGGACTATCCTAGCAGACATCTCAACTGGACGCCCGAACGATCCCAGGACTAAATCACAAGACTCACGGGCAGGGCCGGTCTAAGGCGTGTTCGATGTGTGCAACCGCATTCACGCAAAATTCAGAGGGCCATTAAAATTGCCCAAATATATATATATATATATATATTGTTTTATTTAGGCAAATATAAATATGATTAAAGAAAGTAATTGTAAGAAGAATGCCTATTTCTTAAATTAATATTTACATCCATATCAAACAGAGTACTTTTTTTATTTCAAATTAGTGCATTAGAATATACTAACAAAGTAAATACATTTTTAAGGTTGTTCGGCGCGACGCATCCATTGAACTCCATTGAATGTACTAAGTTTGTCAGGTACCAAATCAAAATATGCTTATATAATCGTATGGGTGACTTAAAGGATTATACTCACCATACCAATGTCAGTTGCTTCAGCTGAGAGAAGTTTTTCTATGTTGAAATTAATAAAAACATTTCTGAGATCAACTTCTTCTCAGGAAAGATTGAACAATTTATCAATATTATCGATTGAAAATGAGATATCATCTTCATTGAACTATAACTATTTAATTAATACTTTTGCTTTTATAAAAGCTAGGAAATTTAATATTTAGAACAGTGGTCCCCAAACTTACTAAGCAGAGGGCCACATTAGGATATTCAAAGCTCTAGGTGGGCTGGATTGAACACGATACATAATAATATATATAATGTATAATTTAGTTCTATATCTCATTTAGATATATGCATATCTTATAACCATATTTAAACATGACTAAAATGTAAGCTGTGCAGCCAACATAATTACTCCCTTCCTCCTCAAATCGGAAACATACCTCGGACCGGACCCTCCTCTCAAAATACACTTTATGGAACGCGGCTATCGCGGATTTTATACATTGCATTAAGAAGAACCATCATTTATGTATTAGTCTTTTTTTTATGTTTTACTTTTCTTTTTATTTCCTAAACATATTATGTATCATTTATAGTATTCTTCACAGTTTTTGCACACACAAAACTTTTGCCTTAGACCGGCCCTGCTCACGGGCACAATCACCAGCATCCCCTCCTTTCTTCTCTATCTTTCTCCCCCATAATTTAGTCCTGGAACTACCCAACCACCCGAGCCCCTTCCACACCAATCTCCCTCTTCAGTCCCGTCAGATACCACCCACAACCGCCTGACACCCTCCAAGACCATATATCTTTTCCCTGACTTCTCTACCGTACTCCAGCCAGAAGGACCCACGAGTTGGCTGACTCAAGAATGCCAATTGGGTTCCTCATACTCGACTACCAAAGGTCATTCGGAAGCTTGAGACCACCTTCGGGAACAAAACTACTCAAGATAAACAAACGTAATCATCTACCTCAAACCCCGGCCTGATCAAATCAGTCAACCACCTAGATAATCATCATCTCATTCAAACTAGGATCTTATCTCAACACTGAATACACATAATTAAAGCGAGGGGGCATTTTAAATTCAATATTCAAAGTAAATTTCCTAAACATTCAAATTATCTATAATTTGTTGGACGTGAACTACCCTTAAATTAATTTATTTTAGATAAATAAAATAAATAATTATTGATATGTAAAATAATCTACCTATACTAATTTTGAACCAAGTCACTAAAGCCATTTTTAAAATATTCATATTTAAAAAATCAATAAGCTACCAATAGCCCAATTTTTCTCCCAAAACAAGTATACAGTTTTATTTATAATGTCATGTCAAACACTCTCCAGATATACATTTTAACCAAAATAATTAGAGCCATTCTCAAAATAATTCGAATTTTCAAAAATCACCACCCATTCGAAGAGTCCTTATCGAATTTTTATCCAAAACGAGGTATAAAGAAAGAGTTATACGTCATTTCTAACATTCCCAAGACACCTATTTAGAACAAAATCATTATGTAAATTTTCTATAAATATTTCAAATGTTTGAAAAATCAGTCCTCAGTAAACTACCCATAAATGAGTTTACACCCCAAAAACAAGAAGACACTGTTATTAATTGTCATGTCAAACAGTCTCAAGATACCAATGTGGAACCAAATCGTTGGAGCCATTTGTAAAATATTTCAAGATTTTGTAACATTAGTAATCAAAGCTTATCTTGGCCAAAACTCTATCCCTGTAATTTTAACTGACAGCCATCGGCAGTGTGTTGGTAGTAAGCGCATAAATCATTATTTGCAATAACATTTGCCCCAGATTTGACAGCTTGCACTGAGCCTGTTTGGTGTGTTTAGTGACTTGAGAGATTTATAGGGCACAGGGCTCGTATTTTGATGACATGTCAATATTAATTTTTTGGTCCATCAGGGACAATTGAACCGTTACGCCTAACTAGGCGTGTTCAAAAAAAAAGTTAGCAAAAAGTTTGTGTGCTGAGTGAGTAAAAAGAGCAAAGAAAAACTGGGCAAGACCTAACTGAAGCCCAGCACACGCAATAAGAACTATTGGGGGACTCGTCCCCACGGTCACTCTCAATAATATGTCATTAATAAAGAACATGGCTACACCTCTGGTTTGATTACTAGACAACATATTTTAGTTGCAGTATCCTACCTAAGGATGAACGTATAAAAAGGTAAATACAAACATAATAGTCAAGAGATTTTTATTAAGATTCAACAAGATATGTACAACAATTTATTGAAAGCAATAACCTCAAGAAAGACAGGGTATACAACATATGCAATCTAGCGTCATGGCCTCATAGGGAGGGCGCAGAACGTATAAGCGAATAGCCTCGCTAATAAAACTTGGTTAAGCCGAAACAACAATAACTGACTCTTGACAATAACCTTAGCGTCAATGTTCAACATAACAATATAGAGGTATTTCCTGCCAACCATTTTTCATCTCTCCTTCCCATAAACGGGAAAAATATACAAAATCCCAAATTACAGAAAGCTAAAGTTGACGTTAGTCAGATAAAACCATAATAGCTTGCCAACACTTAACAGACATCTACCCAACACTTAGTCGTCAAGGCGGCTATCATTAACTTCTTATACGCGCTGATGGCGCTAAATACTCTTAAGTTCAAGAGAGAACGATTAAAGTTAAAATATGAACAGAGCCATTCAATAAACGGAATCTGATGACATTATATTTCAATAATCAAAAAACAAAACCTTACATCTAACATGAAGTAATATAAACTAAAGTCTCTTATGCTCAGAGAAAACATATATTACTCAAAACATATTTATATTGCCAGATATTCTACTTTTTCCCAACTCTTAAACTTAATACTCAAAACAAACATCATGGGTAAAGTTTAAAGTTAAAGCCTATCAATATTAAAAATAATTACAAGTGACGAAGATATATTATTGAAACGATATCATGTTTCCTTTTTTGTTAAAAGTTCGTTAGTATCAGAAATAAATACAAGTCCAAAAGATATATTATTGAAAAAGACATCATATTTCAATTCATTAAAGTTCGTTAATATCTGACATAAATACAAGTGAAAAAGATATCTTGTTGAAAACGATATCATACTACAGTTTTGTTAAAGTTCATTAATATCAGAAATAAATACAAGTCCAAAAGATATCTCATTGAAAAATACATCATATTTCAGTTTAGTTTAAAGTTCAAAGCTTAAGTCCACAATACTTGACATCAATTATACGTGCAATGTTTAGAGTTAGAGTTTTTTGAAGATTTGAAATAATTATTAAGAGCCGAAAGTGAATTTTGAACAATAAAATTATGCCGAAAAGGAATTTATCTTACATGGTTAATATCCGAAGCCGTAGCTAGTACAAGCTACTTCCAAAACCAGTCCCAGAGTAGCGCTTAACACACTTGATCACATTTTTATACAGAAAGCACAGTTCACATCACACATACGAATGGAAGACGGAATATAATGAGTAGTGGAATGTTCTACGAGCGTCTAGACGGCAGACTTGGGCACAGGTGGCGTGTTTCTTCTTTCTTGCTGAAGATCTTTGCTACGGGAAAGTCATTGTAGAATGTTGGAATAGGCGCGGCCCTCAATATACCGGGATCAGTCGTGTTGTTCGGATGAAAGTGTTCTGATGGGCCGTTCGTGCTTGTAGTCATGTAGCCGGGCCGGCCGCTGATGGTGTCGGTATAATAGGTAAGTTGATGGTTTTTGTTTGGTTTCGGGTAGCTTGTGGCTAACAATGCTACACAATGCTCAGTTGTACATAAACTCGGTTCATGATCTCTTGGTTGTAGAAATGTTTATTTTATGGGTCATTCTTTGCCATTTAAGATTTTCAGTTCTTTTTTCTAGAGTCTTTTGTTTAATAAATCATTTTTAAGCATTTTTTCAAACTCAAATTTAAAATTGTTTGAAAATGACTCTAAAAAGGTTATATATATATATATATATATATATATATATATATATATATATATATATATATATATATATATATATATATATATATATATATATATATATATGAATTATCAGTGCTTTGATAAAACATGAATATTCAAACATGAGATATTTCACCACACACTTGTTGACTGAAGAAGATGATGTACGAGTCCAAAGGAAGTTTGTGTCCCTTTATACCTGCGTGCTTATAAAATCCAATTCCTGGTGAGACCTTCACTACACCTGAGTTGGAAGGGATTGCAGGGGAAGGTGAGAGCAATTTTTAGAGTTCAAATGAACTTTACCATCTTTACATTCCTGGTGAGTCACTCTACCATGTCTGGAAAGGGCTGCAGGGTGATGGGGAGCTATCACTTTTAAAGAAGATATTTGTATTCCAATGTTAAGAAAAACACATGATTTAGCTGTCAAAATATTCTAAATGCATAGTTTTAATTTATAAAGTTCACGTTATATTTATTCGTTTACAATCATTTTATGTGTATTTAGAATGCTTTAAACCAAACCATCTAAAGCGAGTCATTTTAGGCAAGTTATTACAGAATTCGGAGAGGATATATAGATATTTACAGAGAGTGAAATACTTCTCTATAAAATATGTGAAGGGAAAGTGTCTGGCATCAGATAAAAGATTTACCCGGCTCGGTGGCGTAGTTGGCTAACGCGCTTGTCGTGTTGAGCTCTACTGCTGAGGACGGGGAGATCGAGGTTCGAATCTCGGTCGGATGAACTGGGGTGGTTTTTCCTAAATGGTTTTACACTCTCCTTCCACGCAAATGCGGGTTCACTTCCTCTAATTCAACCTTCCCAATTCCTAATCCATTAGAGTGATTAGTACTCAAAGCGTATAACCCGAACGGGTAGTAAGACGCGGTGCTAAATATTAATTAATTAGATAAAAGATCTAACCATTCAACAGCATATCAGTCACAACAAATGTCCGTGACATCCAGAATATCGATAAAAAGAAAACCTCTCATTATTACTTGCACAAAATGCATCACTAATCAAGACAAATCCTCAACATGTTATATAGATTTATGTGACGTTCTGGTATCTGCAAACATTCCTTTGTGGAAACTGAGCATTGTTAAACTAAAGGATTTCCTGGGACTGAATACGGGTCATTCTATTCCAGACGAGTCCACACCGAGGAAAAACTGGAAATGGACAGACCAGGAGAGATGTTATTGCTTACGTGTATAATGTAAATCCTATCTCTCGTAATAAATACATCATATTATGGAATTTCAATCAAATTTTAAGCTCATTTTTTGCTTATTTAAAGTTTTTAGCATCATTTTATAGGTCATTTTTTTCAGCAATTTTAAGGTAATCAAAATCCGGGCCATGGCTAACAAATTACATAATATTGCGAGACTCCTTTTTTACCAATTACAAACATATCTTTTATTGCGGACACCATTGAAACTATTTTTATAGGTATAGGTTTTTATAGGTATTTGAGTCTAACGAACCAGTTTTTTCATACTTTATTAAGAGTTTGGTTCTCTGCGTTGACCACATGACACCCTCTAGACGCAGAAGTTGGCGCTATACTCACAACTGATGGCAGTCGGTAATGCTCTATTGGAGTTAGTTTCTTGGAACTCACACTGATAAAAGTATATATGGGGTATAAATATAATTATATTTTCATGTAATAACAATAATTATGTGTTTCATGATTGATGAATTATTCATTTAATTTTAGTAGCTAGGGGTCCATGAACAAATTGATTTATCCCGCCTCCCCCTTTTCTAGAACTTTAGAACTGAGAGTGAGAGAGAGGGAAAGAAGGGTTTAGGAAAAGTTGTGCAACGTTCCACCCATTTTCGTGTGTTCAGGGACAAATTGCGGTGTTCTATCTTAACCAAACAATATTTTAACTATACTCTATGCAAATTATCTCGTCATAACACCAATATTAATACATCATATAGAATAAGTATGCGTCTTTCTATTTGTAAACTGATGTGGAAGTTTTTATCAATGTTGTCTATAGACAAATATAAGATCAAATTGCATGCAGCATTCACATAATTTGTAATAGAGGCAATACAAATAATTGTGATATTTACTATATTTTAATATCACGTGGTATCAATAATAAAAGATAGAACATATTCTCTTTCATTCCTGTAAAGTGCCATTCTGTACCTACGTACTACCCATATGTTGTTTTTATACTCAACATAGCATAACTGGGAAATAACGACATTTTCTCCCCAAACCCTTTCGGGCACTTGTGTTTTAGGCCCCTTTTACCACGTGTTGTTTTTCCCGCGAGAACTTTATTCTAACGTTCGTTTCTCACATCCATGTCCGGTTGTGCTGTTAACAAGAATACATCATGGCTGACGACATCAACTGTAAGATGACTTCATATTTATCTTTGGTTGCGCAAAGTAAAAACAAACCCTAAGGTGGTTATGGATGCAATGGGTATAGAGTGGGATACCATTGAGGAAAATTCACTCCGGGACACCAGAACGGGAATCCAACCTCGTTCCCCTGGTCACAGGAAGATTATTGCGGTTTCTCATCCTAAATGATCTCTCCCTCCACACACGTATCCTCCCTCACTTTCAGACACCCACAGCAGACTGGACGCGCGCGCGGTCTATGTACAAGAATGTGCGAACGAGCTCATTTGAACCAATGTGTCTCGACGGGAAAAATACCTCTCGTATAGGAAAGGCTCCTTTGAGAGAGTTAGTATTGTGACAGTAAAAAAAAAAACTAAAAATGTTGATAAATGTCGACGTTTCACGACCCCCTTAAACCTAAAAAGTTGTTTTCACGATGCCGTCTATCTGTCTGTCTTGAGCCGATACCATTTTACCAATCGGGATAAAATTTGTATTTAGGGTTTTCATAAGATTATCCCGAAAGTATTTTAGAATAATAGAGTCTAGCTCTATATAAAGCAAATAGAGAAAAAATATATAGTAAAACTCGAAATACACTTGAAAGATTTTGATTAAATTTTGAATCTAGCTTGTTTGTAGTGACGTCATGAGGCCTTGAGATCAGCCGGTTCTTACGTAGAATTGTGTGAATATTTTCAGTTTCCCGCATTTAAAAACTGATGAATAACTTTGAACGATTCTGACAAATAATATAAACATGTGTTAAGTACATCATTAAACAAAAATACTTCAGAGGTTGACAAATAAAACAAAATTATAAATATGTAAATACTGATTATAAAAAAATTAGGTAAGGATTATATACTTTTCACAAACACTATTATAATATCATGATATAAATTACAAAAGGGCACTGGCTTGAACTCAAATTAGAGCATCAATTTTTGCATTAATCCAAAAGTACCGGGCTCACTTCTCATGTCCAGGCTATCACAAAACCTATCAAACAATGAATCCGGCAATTTCCCCCTTTTTTTAAAATCTTTAATCATCCATCACTACAGACTCCTTTTTAGCTTTTAAATATGTTTTTCGATTCAAAAACACATTGTCTTTCATCGATAATATAAATTGTAAGATATTTGGACTTTTAATTATTAACTTAAGGCATCTCCATACTTTGTTATATATAGTGAATGTGGGGCTATAACCACAGATTGATTCAAAAACTAACATCATAAGATAGAATTCAACTATATTAACTTTTTCTATTCAACTCAAATTTTAATATTAAAAAGAATAAAGAAATATGTATAGTTAGAACAGTTTTCTCATAAAACCATTCTGTGTGCCAAGCGGAAAAATTAGCACATATTTGAAGAATTTGTAAAAGTAAGTTTGTAATTAACTAAGTACTCACTCAAGGATTGAGTGAGAATGGAATTTTAAGCAATACTCACTTTAACAAATATCGAATCAAGTTATTTATTTGCTAGTAATTCAAATAAATCAGTGTTGTTTTTGTATGGTCATTGTTCCTTTGTTGCTTTGAGCCCTATTTTTATTTATGAAAACCATAGATAGTAGGTATATACATCAATGTAAGATGTTGATGTTGAGGTTAACTGATTATGGACTTCCAGTACACCGAGGAGGTTTATGTAAGTAAAGACAAATATCTATTGAGCTACACACTTTTCCCGATTGTTAACATTCTTGTTTTTACTTTCTTGCTATCTTACAGGTAGAGAAATTATTGTGATCGCAAAAAAATAAAATAAAATCGAACCTGAGATTTTGATGATTCTAGACGTTTCATGACCCCCAAATAAAAAAAAAGGGTGTTATAATTTCCATCTGTCTATCTATCTGTCTGTTTGTACCGCTGACTAGAGCCTAAACTATTTTACCGATCGGGCTAAAACTTGGTTTCTCGGGTTTTAATAGGGTTGCCCCGAGGTTTTTTTTAAATTGGATATATATAACCATAAAATTAAGTGTAGTTTACTGTAGGACAAAAAGAGAAAAAGTCAATTTTCTCAAAATCGGCTCTAACGATTTTGATTAAGTTTCATTTCTAAACATTTATAAATATTACAAAAAAATGGCTACCCTCAATATTTCAGCAAAATGAAATATTTAAGGGCTCCGGTCTGATGCGTAAATTCTCATTTTTTTTAATCATATCTCTGAAACTATTTTAGATATGAAATTACTTATCATTGCAAATATGTATATCTATTTATAATACAAATATGGTATTCGAAACATATTAACCGGAAATCGAAGTTTTAACACAAAGTGTTGACCCTTGGGGACACAAATTGATCTTTTTTTTATCGTCCCCAACATACAAATGAGAACATTAATTCTTTAAAAATAAAATTATAAAATTTAAAACCGCGACTCAAAAAATGTTTTACATAGGTATAGTGCAATATATTATGCTTGGGTTGTATATTATTTCGTTTCACATATATTACGAGTTTTCAGTAAATATCTTTATTTTTAAACAACAAAGCGAGAAAATTTGTGCGGAGCTCCGTACCATTTATACCCATTAACTCCAATCCTCAAAACTGTTATCGATGGACTAGTTCTCTTCTGGTAAGATCATTGAAATAGTTAGCATCTGTATTATGCACAGCTAAAAATATCAAAGCAACAACGGTATTCCAAACGAACAGACAATTTGTAGAAAGCATAACCACAAATGTACAAAACTGAGTAATTTGTTGTTAGCTGTTAGTTGACTATCATTGTCACTAATCACATTCACAAAATGTTCATCTATAGAATGTTTACACTGGGACCTAAAACACAATGCAATGGAAGCGTGTACCACACAAAATCTCAAATCAAGTAAATCACACGAGAAATAAACGTAGTGGACAGTAAAGCAATCAAAACTAAACCAACAATACTGCACGTGGTTGTGTTGTTGATCGGCCTCAACGCAGTGTTGCTAAACTTCAATGTTTCGGCCTCTGACTAAAGACAGCAGTGTTGGAGAGCTTCGTGTGCCGATAGAGAGAAGAGTTTGTGGTTTCTTGTGAGGATGACGAAGATGAGATGATTGTTCGGCGTACCGAGTAACTCTTAGGTACTTGTAAGGGAGGATATGGAAAAAAAACTGGGGGATTAATATTGAAATTAACTTTAACAATCATAAAGTTTGACCATTATATAGATTTAAGGGGATATCATTTTACCTTCCCAATTAAGTGACTGGTACATAAGCTTACTTAGCTACCTATTAATACATTAACATTCTACCATGACAGTCTTAATAATAGTTTGTTATATATCTAATAAACTTTATTACATTCTATACATGTTACAATTTTATATATTAAAAGAAACAATAGATTAATTCACATAAGTCTACGGATTATTCTTTGGTTACACCTAATTTCATTGCTGAGGGAACTGTATGCTTACTATTGAGCAACAGCGTTGTCATTCTTTTGTTTTCCGTGATCAGTCTTCCTTCGAATGTATATCAAATTTGGCAATGCTGGGCTGTCGTTGTTGTCAGTACTTGGTGCTTCTTCCTCCAACACAGTCGTAAAGTTACAGTAGTCTGAGTCTCGTGTTCCTAATAGCTAGCTCAAAAACATTGACTAAATAAACACTCATATTTTATAAGTACTCTGTGTAGAATAATATGTGTTATTGATCACGTTAAGATTTGGTGTATATCTGTATGTGTTGGTTGCGTGTTTTGTATTTTTACCGTAAGGTTGTGGAACTATAGTTGTATGTGCATATTAATATATTTATTTGAATAATAGTGTATTGTTAACAATTAAGATATAACAAACATTATGGAATCTCCGGCTTGTTACAAACAATTACATTCCAAGAGGAAAATATTAAGTAGTAAAGAAAGGGCAATGGTGTTAAGAGTCTACACCTATTTTCGTAAAGACGGAACTTGTTCAGTAACTCAAGCGGCAATGGCAACTGCAGAAGCTACAGGTGTGTCTTATAAGTTAGTAATCTCTATTAAACAAGAATTCAAAACTAAGGGAAAGTTATTGACACCAATCAAAAGAAATAACTCTACTCAAATGAAGCGTTTGGATAAATATGATAGTTTTACTCAAGCAGCAATTCGCAGAAAGGTACATTCACTTTACCGTAACAATGAATTACCTACCCTAAAGAAAATTAAAGCTTTAATTGATACTGATAGCGACCTTCCTAATTTTTCATTCACGACACTTCAGAGGTTTCTTATAGATATTGGCTTTAAATTCATTCGACGGAAGCGTAACTCTTTGCTTCTAGACAGAGATGATATTATTGCGTGGCGACATCGCTACTTAAGAGCTATTAAGAAGCACAGAGAGAGCAACAGGAATATTGTTTTCACAGACGAAACCTGGTGCAATTCCGGACACACAACTTCAAAATCGTGGATGGACACAACAATTGCATCATCCTCACAAGCAAGGCGAGAAGGCCTAACTACAGGAAATAAGCTTCCCTCTGGAAAGGGCGGGCGCGTCATTCTCGTCCACGCAGGTAATGAAAATGGTTTTATACCAGGTGCAGAGCTTATTTTTCATGGGAAAAAAGATGATGACTATCACGATGAAATGGATGGAAAAATGTATGAAAAATATTTCAGAGAGAAGCTGCTTCCAAATATACCATCAAACAGTGTCATAGTTCTAGACAATGCATCCATTCATTCTACGATCAAAGAGAGCATTCCAACCAAGAGTAGTACCAAGATTATTATTCAATCCTGGCTCACCAGTAAAGGTATTTCTTGGGAAGAAACCATGAATAAGATGGAGCTTGTAGAGATTTTGGACAAAGTACGAGGCAATTATGAGCGTAAATATATTATTGACGAGATCGCTAAAAGTGCTGGACATGAAGTTCTACGACTGCCACCTTATCACTGTGAGCTTAATCCCATCGAAGGAATTTGGAGTCAAATTAAAATATTTGTTGCTCAAGAAAACAATACATTTAAACTTAATGATGTTCATCGCCTACTAGAAGAAGGAGTGAGAAATATCACAAAAGAACACTGGCGAAATCATGTTCATCATGTAATGGAAGTTGAAGCAACAATGTGGGACGTAGACGGGCTTATAGAAAAACTGCATGACAGTGTCGTGATAAATTTGAAGGACAGCTCCTCTAGCTCTGAATATGATGATAGTGATGCTGATCTAGGAGTGGTACCGTTACCTGATTAAGAACAAGTAAGAATGTAATTTATAGCATTTATTATAAAATGCATGTTGTAATATATTTGTTTGTATATTAATTATGAGGAAAAAAGCTTTATACATAAAATATTTTAAGCATAATTACGGAGGGAATAGAGAAACGTTAATAAACTTCAATCTTGAAAAAATTACGATTGTGGAAAGAGTTAATGTTTCTAGAAAAGGCTGTACACCGATAGGAAATGCTTTTGCCTGTCAATTGCCTGTCAATCAACCCCATGCCGCATTGTTTACAATGAGGGATTTCCAAGTAAACCCTCCCCCCTCACATTCCAACAACAGAAAGCTAGAAAATTTGGCAACCGGTAACAGAGAGAGAGCGAAGATAAGTCTTTTCTCCATAAGACATGCAGTTTCCTCAGCTATGAAATTAGGTGTAGTCTTTATACGGACATCTGATTTAGTTCCTTACACTGCGCTCTGTTGAGGGGGTAAAGTACTACTAGTGCTGGTAGGTGCCGGTCGCGGTGGCTCAAAGAGTGTGTTTCTCCTTACCTTGTTTTCGGGGCCGTCATTAACTGTCGCATTACAATGATATAGGCTACACATTCACATTTTTAATTTGAGGAGGAGGAAGATCATTTTCAAGCTAACAATTCCATTTATCTCTCACTATAACCCAAATATTTTCGTATAACTGCCACATCAAGTTTTGTCTAATTTTTGAATGTAGGCCTACTAACCATGTTCAAATCTTTTCAGTGGAAGGTATAATACTAATATTTTATCATGATAAAATATGTATAGTTAGTTCTATAAATGTATCTATCGGGGCTCTTTAGCTAAAACAATGCTGAAAACTTTTATTTCTTAAGTTGAAACTTAATTCAAATCTACTTTTTTTTCATTTTTGCGTCAGTGAGTATGTCATGAGTGGCCAACGAATACCGATTAGGATAGAGGAACAAAGTTAGTTAAATTATACTGTTCAGTTCACCAATTACCATCAATCTAGTGGATTATATACGTGTCTCAATAGCTTAATGAAAACTGATAGCATCTCGTGATAGGAAGAGAATTTAAATTAATCTGAATGTTCCAGGCTACGATACAGACTCGACTCCAAGGAAGATGGAGCTTTGTTCGAAACCCGTCAAGTCCTCCCTTTGTTGAAAGGTAAGTAAGTGCTTGTTATGTTTTTAACAAAGTGGAAAATAAGCATATTCATTTTGACTTAGGATTCTGATATTCGATGTCTAAAGGGTGCTCTTGGGATAATTTAACAAAATGTAGCTTTTCACTCTTACTTCGTAATAGATCTAATACAGATAAAAACAAAACAACTATATAGCAGGTTTTGGAAAGATCAATTTATTAAATCTGAGACATTGCAAACCGCTAACCACAGAAAGAAAGTGATGAGGAAAAAACGATCTAATGTTAAAGAGTTAAACAAATTAAAGGTACATACAGTATTAACAATTAATAGTTTTAAGAAGGCAAAATTAATTTTCAAAGTTTCTGATCTAATTCGATTTGGCTATTTCGAAGCCATGATATTTAATTGTTCACAATTCGGCCTTTTTAAGGAACTTTCTTTTAAGACTTATAAACATGTAAAATTTCACATATTTTCTAGGTCGTTTAAAAGTTTTCAAACAACTTATGAGGACAGACATATAAGCATTGCCTTTTATAAAATATAACATATAGGCCCAACTGAAATCAACTTGATATATTTACTTACTTACTCTATGCCATTAATAATTCGAAAGCTCATTACGGCACCTATACCTATCAAACCCCAGGAGGTCGGGGTAAGAGATATGATTAAGCCCATGGCTAGATATTGCAGCGATTTGATCGTTGATATACACACTCGACGTGGATGTACGTGCAATGCTAACAAAGACCGAGAATGTCAACGATCTCAAGCATCCTATGGTGGAAGTATACATCATTAACCTTGATTTGATCAGAGCTACCTACTATACACGCCAATTCAATGGGCTGGACAGTTATATGATGGATTGTTAACTCCAAAACATTTTACTAACAAATTTAAGGGACACTATAAAAAACATATGGAGATGTATATACAACATTAATATAAATAGGTATAGGAATTGATTAAATCCAAACCTGTTTCAATACATCATGAAGACCTCACCAACCCCTAATTGCGATTATCAACGTGTCTAGAATAGTCACTGCAAAATTAGCGCCAGGCATCACATCAAGGTCTAGCAAACATCGTAAGAACACAGTTACCCGGTGCGTAGTTCGTCTAATCATGGAACTGGAGGGCAGTTCACGATGGATAGCTTTCTGGCGAACCAGGGGTGGCTCCACAGATTTGCGACTCATTTGTTGGTTGAAACAATGTGGAATCTTTTATGTTGTCATAAGTACTGGAACACAATTATGGATGTAAGGCAACAAATTATTGCCTATGCTTTCTTGTGTATTACTTATTATGTATTGTTATTACAAGATTCATTGAAAAACTTAAAAAGATGTAGTGGATGGCGTCGCATTTGAAAAGTATAGAGAGGGAAGAAAATAAATCAGGCTTTCATTACTATGAAATAGTTTGAGCTTATGTATGATTGTTCGATTGCTTAATGAGAAGAAATGTAAATTCAAAACAAATTGTGGTGCTTTGATTTTACAGGTATTAGACATTTTGAGACTCTTTAAATGAGAATTCAGGATATTTTGAATACTTATGTAGAATGAGGGCATCCAACTTCAAGTTTTACTAACAAAAGTTAGACCAAGCATTAAAAAGAAGGATAAAAATATGAGACAAATAAAGACCAGTTGTCCAATCAAACGTTGTTGCAGGATCCACTTGTAAACAGCGATCTCAAGTTTACCGTTTTTTTTTTTACCCTTTTCATCACTTTCCTTGAAGAGTTCCCGTCCTCACTTTCTAATGCGCTCACAAAGTTTAAAATCTACGCACTGTTAGTTTTAATGTCAGAAATGGTAGAAGTTCCCACACCAAATCGCTCAGCCAGTTGTTTACCAGATACACCTTCACTCAACTGATTAATAATTTCAACTTTATCACTCAATGAAAGAACAACATGTTTACGTTTTGAACCCAAGTAAAATTATACACTGAGTATGAGAAAGTACGATGCATAAACACAGTGTAATACAGACCAACAGTGGCCGAGGAGTGAGGGCGGTCGGGACGCATGGTGGGGGGTTGGAGTCGTGTCCCGTCCCCCAGCCGGTGATCACGTGCTCTAAGCAAATAGGGCACATGGAGTTCAAAGACCCGCATTCTCGCCGCTCTTCCAACGATTTAGTATTTGTTTTATTTTCCTCCAAATCGATTCGAATAATTGGGGATCCGGATGATTTGAGTAGGGATAATTGGAGTTCTACTGTATTTTATACGTCAAAATTTATAAATTAGGAATTTATAATGCAATAACCATAAGATGTGCAACACCTAGTAAAATGTCGAAAATTTCAAATCGGAATTCGACATTTTAATACGAAGTGTTGACCCTTAGGAACCCAATATTAATATTTTCACTTTCTCGCTCGCTACCTTAAAGACAGAGTAAGTATTGCGATGGTCAAAAATATTGAACTCGGGATTTTAATGGAGGTTGACGTTTCATTATCCCCCGAACCTTAAAATTAGGTTTTTGCAACGCCGTTTCTCTGTGTTTGTCCAACTCTAAAATTTAGAGCAGTTTGCCATAGGTTGTAAAGAAAAAAAATTAAATTTTCTCAAAATCTGCTTCAACGATTTTGAATAAAATTCGTTTCTAGGCGTTTATTAATATTATAGTAAAAATGTTTTTTCATTATCCCATGAAAATAACTATAAGAGTTCTTTACAGAAGCAAAAATGTATATATATTCTCAACTATTTGAGATACTAATTAACCTATCGCTGTAAAATTGCGGTAAATTAAAAATAGAAAACTTTTATTTGAAATATATTTTTATTAAACCATTAGTTTCGGGAAATTTTGGAAAATATATTAATACAATTTTGTGATCTTTAGTTGTGAAGAGATACTACTTAAGTTTCAACGCAATAATTTTCCAATGCCATAAAGTAAGCAAATAAGTAAGTATTTCAAGAAGCTGATGTTTTTTCCTTTAACCTCAGAGGGGAAATATTTGTACAGCACAGGGGCGAATCCAGTATTTTCGTGAGGGGGGCGGGAGGACGTGAGTGCTTCGATTGGGTCAGGGGGGAGGGGTGAAGCACCTCAAGAAATTTGGACATAAAAATAATTCAAACCTTGGGAGTAAATCTTTAATTAATTTTTCAGTGTAACGATAAACTTGAGAATAATCCTCTAATGAAGGGTATAACTCAAAATTTACGATTAGTATTGAAATTTATTATAAAAAATAATAATAATATCAACAAATAGTAATTATTAAGATGGAAATAAGTTTAAACAACAATAACAATTATTATATAAATAGTTTTTGCACCCAACTACCCTAATTTTAACTACATAATAGGATATAGGTACATTACAGGAATAACATACATAATTAACAAAGTGAGTTTATTGATTAAGAAACAAGAAAAAAAGGTACATAGAAATAAAGTTATAAATATTCAAAACATCCATTGATTATGATTAGATAAATTATAATTGAGTATGAATAGTTAATTTGATGACTATTGATGTGAAGCACCTCAATATCAGGTGATAAGCACCTAACAACATCCTACAACCTGCTTTCTTAGGTCATTGGCATAACCACTGGAACTCGTAGCTTGTTAAAACAGGACCGCAGCTCATACTCCCAATAGGGTAATAGAAAATTATATTAGTTATTGTAACTTAGAAACCGTATCGACAAGAATGACATATTTATTCTTTATGCCAGTCTGGTTTACTTCAACATTACATAGCATTCAATACCAAGATGAACCTCATAATCTCAGTCCTAGTTTTAAGGAGCTACAAGGTTAGAAATTAACATAAGCTAGCTAGTGAGTGCTAGAAATTACAGTAAAATAATTTCCTTGATGAAAAACCAATCCTTTATACCTGGATAATTATCAGGCATCTAGAAGCAATTACTACTATGGCCGGACCTTTCCTAAATAGTACTGCCAGTGCAATCTGCCTGCAACGAGGATAATAACATTACTCATAAGTGAGATCAATTTGATCACTTCTATAGGCACCTCAAGTGGACCGTACATAATAAACATAACCCCCCGAGCCCCTCCTCAGAACTAGTAGCCCATCCACAGTTTGCGTACCTCAAATAAGTACAGACTTAGACACCTACATGACAGGTATGTAAAAAGTATCCAGTTAGGTCGTGAAACAAAGCAAAATCTAACCTGGCAAATTCATTATTTTATCCTACGCTATTCTATAGCCGCAGCATGGTCAAACAGTCTAAGACGTCTGTTCATGACCCCAATATCTGCAACCTAGTATAATAAACGAAGAAGTATAGAGCACATTGCGCACTATAATAAACTATGCCTGTAGGCATAGGGAAAAGTCAGAACAACTGATAAATACATTCTATGTCTTACATACATAAATATAAATGAGCGCATAGCTCGACTAAATAAACTACGCCATAAGGGCATAGGGAAATAAACAAGAGCTAACTAGAGTGAACAAAGTCATATGGATATTTACATAGGATCAACTATGCCATACAGGTATAGGAAAACCGATAAGAGTTACCTACAAAGAACATAGTCTTAAAGACGTTTTACATTAAATACTCTTCTACTCCATTAATAAAAAAATGCCTTAAGAGCACAGTGACAATAGTAGCTGGTGCGGTCGTTCGTCACACTCCCCTCATTGGCCGAAACTGGCCACGTGACCACGCCTCCTCGCTCTCTATTGGCTGTTATAAATAGCCTCCTTCCCCCAACCCTGACCTACTTTACCCCCTACTCCTGCACCCCTCCTTACCTCCTCACTACAAACCCCAACCCTGACATGTTGGTTCTTGGTGAATAATTATTAATGATTGTTAATTAATTAATTGGTAGGATAGAGGTGTTGGAGTTTTTATTCATCAATTAGAACCTCTCGCTAGCGCTGTCTTATGATGCTATAGCGGTCGAGGGATAAACGAGTATTGACAGGCAGCAGTGGGGACGCGCGGTGCAGTTTTAGAACCCTCGAGCATTGACAGGCAGCAGTGGGTGGACGTGCTGCTCTAGTTGAGTGTCATCGCTCGACAGATCCATCCCTTTCACTTCCCTCCACGGACTGCCTCTCAAGAAAGCCAGAATTCTCTCCTCCCCACCCCAGAGACAACCTCCCCCTCTCTCTCTTCAAACTGCCCAGGAAATTCTCCCCGAACCGTGAAGGTCGTTAGCTGACGTTAAATTTAAACATCTGTTCTCCTTACAGAGTCATTAACATGTAGGCTGCCGTTCATTGACTGCTGAAATTCGCCTACCGGTTCGTTAATGAGCCAAGAATAGCCAGTGATACAGTTGCGGTCTCTGGTACTACCTCACACTAGCCCTCAAGCTCCCTGTAATGACCCGCGCTATTTAAGGGTAGTGAGCTCCTTACACGACCTCCCGAGACCGTTAACCGCCGACCAAATTGACTACTCATCGAGGTTCTAATATTTAAATTATACGCTAACTACCCGAAATATTATATTTTCCTGTTAAATCCTAGCTTTCTATATACTGCCGCAAGTAAACTAAGCTTATTTTATTTCAAATGCCTTATTGATAATGTTAAAGAACTGTGAGTTGATAGTAAACTGCATTTAAAGGCGAAAGACCATGAAATATTTACACACACCCTGTTCGTCACCACCAGAGGGAATGTATCTCAATTTTCCCGAGTAACTTGTCGCGGAATCAAACCCTTCCCGGAAACTCAATCGTAATTACCTATGCCTGTAATATAAATATTAAATGAATGTTATTTTTTCAGAGAATTATATTTCTGACCAATTATTATGTGTTTTATTCATAATTTAGTGTCCTCTCTGCTAAAACAATATTCCATTGTCCAAAATCGCGCTTTCCACGCTCTCTCTTATTAAAATAATCAACTAGCGCCAGAGCTGGCAATTGGTGGAATAAGTGCCGAAATCATATTAGGTGTTAAAGGACAAGGGCCTCCTCGCTTGAATGTACCTTCATCTGCGCGGAGGGAGAGTGGGAAACCCAGGGTGAATGAAAAAAACACTCGTTGGGCAGTTTGTGACCACGAGGTGATCTGGTGGTCTAGGGGGGTAGGGTGTCAGACTTCAGTGTTAGGGGATCCGGGGTTGCCGACCCCTTTTCAATGTCAGTTAGTAGTTCCAACTCAACATTGTTCATCTTTAAAAAATGTAGACAGTCTAATTTATAGTACTCAAAACACAAAGAACTGAAGTATTCGAAGATGTTTGCTAAAAGTAGAAAATGGCTTAAAACATAAATTTTGATAATATTCCATGGCGAATAGAAAGAAAAAATGTACCTTCATCTGCATGGAGGGAGGGTAGGGTTGTACCCCTTGTGCTCCATAATTCAACGCTAAAGTGTACCCCCGTTTGCAGGAGCAGGCACATCCGTCCACTTCACTAGGTAGGAGCCAACTAATGAAATAACGGGATCTACAAATGGTATTATGGACAGATCTGTATTGCGCATGCTGCAGAGACACATTACAGTAGTTAGGTCATTACAGTCGGCAAACCCTTTGAGATGGCTATAAATAGGGCGCAAATAATCACAATCGGTCATTTCAATTTGTAATTGACAGCCGTGAACACCAAGATGGGCTTTGAGTCACTAGAAAATTGTCTAAACTCAGGTATGTTTTTTAAAATCGTTTTGTATATTTTAAAGGGTTTTTTGCTTAATACATCTGTGGCGTACAATGGTGTTCTTTATTTGTTATTTTATGAGGCACAATGATTGCCGGGGGTGTTGCAACCGGAGGATCCCATTAGCCTGGACCAGCTGCTACAGTTTACCGAAAATGGGGTTTGCAGAGCGGATGGTGACTGGTCTATGGGTAATTAACAGCCCACAAATGTATATATATATTAGAGACTTGTTGGTGTTGTATTTTCCCCGTAAATGCTAATGAATATGTATTTAATTTAATTTCAGACTACTGGGATCCATATGGACTGGATGAGGGACTGCCAGGCAACACCGCGACGTGCGTGCCTGAGGCAAACCCTGTGGTTGGTGCTCAGCACTGCGTCGTCGCAGGCCCCCTGCCGGACCCGGCTACCCTCACAACACCCCTTGGAAACCCCACGACGGCACCCCTCTCGCCTGAGTCCCTCTACGGCATTGGAAATGCGCTCCCCGATTTTTACGCTGATTTGGACGCCATCGACAGGCTGATATGTAAGTACCGTCTACAAGTAACCATACTATAGCAACTAGCTTTAAAATAGCCTATATGTATATCTCTCTCTCACACAAATCACCGTTATATCGTCACTAGCTCGAAACCAATTGTCAGCTGCTCATTTCAAGGAGATTGTACTAGTTCGTTTAGTGTATAAGAGAATGCGCTTGTTTACAGTTTAAAGCAGGGAAAACTATATTGCTACTTAAACGATCATTAAAAATCCTACATAATCTAACCCCCACACGTCTTAGTACCTGTATGATTTATACGCTTAAAAAAACCATACTGAGCCAGTGGGGGAGTCCCTGGTTCAATTCCAAGTCATAAACGAAAATACTGATTTAGTCTTTAATATAACTGCCCTGTCAGCTATTTTGTTCATGTTCCAGTAAAGGATTTAAGGGTCATGGGTTCATTTCCCGTTCAAAGACAGAAAATTATAATTGTCGTTTTACAAAGTGCTCGAACAAATATTCAAGCAGCAATTTAGTGTCTACGATAGCGGTTCTGCATAGTAACCTATTGGTCCAGGGTTCATTTCCTGTACAAAGGCAGAAAATTATAATCGACACTTTAGACATTTATTAAATTCACGTTTCACCGAGAGTAAACATAAATCTGTACACTTTAATTTATGATGTGAGTGTGTGTATTGCAAACAAATCAATTGGAATAGTAACCAATTTAAAATAAATATTAGAAAGAGAGAGACAAAACCTATATGTATGTAGTGCCAAGGGATATTGGTCCGAATCCAAACAAGGGATGAAAATGAGAGTTTATCCTTCTTGGACTAAATTTTTGTAGTTTCACTAGGGTGTATTTATTTGCGAAAGGTCCCGGGATCGATTCCCTACATGGGAGAAAATGTACTTTTAAGATTCATAGTGTTGAATTAACTGCGGTGGTCATTGGCCTAGGGTTCAACTGCATTTATAACAAACTTTGTGAATGTTGGTTTCAGCTAAAGCAATTATGTTTAGAAAAAATATAATATATTATATTAATACCGAAAGTATTAAACATTTTAAAGAGATGAGTTTGAGGTTCGAATATTACCAGGGTAAACTAGAGGCATTTTTTCACTCTCCCTCCACGCAAATGCTGGCTCACTTCTAAGAATGTTGGTTTCAGCTAAAGCAATTATGTTTATGAAAAAAATGTAACATATTATAATAATACCGAAAGTATTATTCATTTTAAAGAAAAAAATACGCGCATGTTTGTAACAGTGCTTATTTGACATGTGTTATAGTTGAATTGGAAACCGTAAATGGAGGGACGGTCCTCCCACCACCACTGGATAGTAGTCCCCCTCACCACACTGCAGCAGCAACGCCACCGAGCCTAGGTGACGGTGCTCGAAACCCGGCGGCGGTGAGAGAGACCGGGATAGTGGCGGCAGCGACAGTGGGACCATCTTCTGCTTCGCAACTGGGATTTAGTGGCTCGGTAATTCAGGTAGGCGGGGTATTGTCAAATGTGTATCCCTCTTCGTATCGTAGAAGAGAGGATTAAACAATTGAGGCGTTTCTTTTATACTGGTAGAGAAATTACCGTACATCTTGGTTCTCCAGCAAGCGATCGTGACGCATTAAGCTGGCTTGAAGGACAAATTACTAATTTGCTCCATCGGCTAAAGGACCATGGCGTTAGCGCCGATGACCACGTTGGCTTGCTTTTGAGTATCACCGACTCCACTCTGAGTCCTGTGTACGTTTCATTTAGGCAAGCAGACCAGCTAGACGCTAGAGCGGTGCTTGATAACATAAGCCACGTGTTGCAAAGTAATACTTTGATTTTGAGTACAGCACCACTGTACGTTAAACTCTGCCACTTTAAAGAGCCCCGCGGGAGTGGACGTTATTGTGATAAACTCTCTCCCGCTAGCACATATAGCCGTAATCACAAAGGGATCATTACGATTCAAAATGACGACACACTTTGTCTTGCCCGTGCATTGGTTGTCGCCAAAGCTATATGTGACAATAAAAGAGAACCAGGATGAATGGATGTGAACACCTTTAGACAAATCAAAATGGGTCGTCTTATTCAAAAACTCAAAGCAGAGGAACTATGCCGTGATGCCCGTGTGAATATTTTGAAGGGTGGTGGGCTCACTGAACTGAAACAATTTCAAACATACCTCTCCGAATACAAAATCACAGTATTTAGGGAACGTAGGGGGAGACAGCTCTTATATAAGGGGCCTACCGCCTCCGAACATCCCTTTAAAGGCTATATGGATTTGTATTTTCACGACGACAAGCAAAACCATTTTGACGTCATAACATCTTTGACAGCTGCATTTAAGTGCTCGTACTTTTGCCGCGAATGCCGTGTGCCATTTGATCATAAGAATGCGCACAGGTGTGAATCCACGTGCAAAAGTGCTACGGTAACGCGGTTTGTAGCAGAGGCCGATCTGTGGTCTGTAAAGACCGTGGGCGTTGGTTCACAAACCAGACATGTTTTGATAACCATAAACGTCCCAGTTTTTGCAGAGGTCACAGGTCGGTCTGTGATGTCAAAAAAGTTTGCGTGGAATGCGGGCAATTTTTCAGCTTGGAAAAATCAAATTATTCACATAGGTGTTATGAGACATTTATAGAGTATGCGAGACCCATCGTCCTTTTGGTCATTTCTGTTATATGAAACAGGCCACATCAAAGCCGTCACTGGAAAAAAGCAATTTCATGTTAGTATTCTATGATTTTGAATGCAGACAAGAAACGCATCTTCAAGGTGCGGCAGGTACGTACTTGCACGAACCTAACCTATGTGTTGTGCTGACGTGTTGCAAGGCCTGCGTTCGTATAGATGCAAATGATAATCATTGCACCGACTGTGAGGGTGATAGGACTCTCATGTTCAAGGGTGATACCACATTGGCCCAATTTTTTGAATTTATAGAACAAATTAAAGCTTCAAAATTTAAATATATCACCCTACTCAGCCATACGCAAAATCCTATGATGTAAATTTTATTTTAAAATATATGATGGAGGTTAAAAAAAGGATTCCAGATCTAATAATGAACGTTGGGAAAATCATGTCCATGCGTTACGGCCCGCTCCACTTTATTGACTCACTGAACTTTCTCCCGATGTCGTTGTCCAAATTGCCCAAAACATATGGCTTGGACGAGTCCATACGTTTGCAAGTATAAAAAATACCCCGTCGGCCACCCCAAAATTCTCTTGGAAACAAATTGTCCGTCTATAGATCAAGTAGAAGGCATAGCCAAATTTACAGTGACGTCTCCGCGAGATTTATTCATGCCCGTATTGCCTACACGGATGCACGACAAGTTAATGTTCATATTGTTCAGGAAATGCGGGGAGGAGAAAAACCAAGGTGTGTGTCAGCACAGCGACAAAAAAGATTGCTGGTTGACAGGCGTCTGGGTGATTAACGAGATCCGGAAAGCCTTTGAGAAAGGCTAGACCGTTGAAGCAGTACACGAAATGTGGGAGTACAATGTATCTGTTTACGACCGTCAGACACGTTCTGGCGGTTTGTTTCACGGGTGCATTTAAACTTTTTTGAAAACTAAGCAAGAAGCCAGTGGATGGCCAGAGTGGTGTACCTCACAAGAGGAGAAGTTAGCTTTTATTCAAAATTATGAGGAAAGGGAAGGGGTAAAACTTGATTTTGGCTCTGTTTTTAAAAACCCTGGTCTCCGCACTATGGATAAACTCTTTTTAAATTATCTATGGGGAAAGTTTGGGCAAAGACCCGATTTACCACACGTAGCCATTGTTTACGACTATCACGGCATCTACAAGTACCTGACGGATCCGTACATCACCGTGGACAGTGTCATTGATGTAAATGATGTGGTTGTGTTCCTCAATTACAAGGATGCGCGTGACGCGTTGCGCCTTAACCCTAACACAAGTGTAGCGGTGGCATGCTACACGACTGTTATGGCTAGGCTGCACTTATACAGCATCCTTGAACAATTGGGGGACCGCGTTTTGTATCATGATACAGATAGCGTTCTATTCACTGAACACCCCGGCGATTGGAGTCTACCAACCGGAGACTTTTTATGTGACATCACTGATGAACTTCAGGATTACGGTCCGGGAAGCTACATTAGCGCCTTTGTATCTGGTGGTCCCAAGAATTACGCGTACCGCGTTTGTGCTGGTGGTGATCCTGCCAAAACAAAAACGGTGTACAAGGTTCGCGGGATCACCATAAACTATGGCAACCGGAACGACGTTAATTTTGAAGATTTGAAAGTGATGGTCACTGAACAGGCTGCGGAAAGATACATACAGATACCGCACAAAATTGTAAGAAAAGGTCTTGAGACTGTATGTACCGTTTCACAGACTAAAATCTACCGGCCCGTGTACACCAAACTTCGGATAGCCGATGATTTTAATACGTTGCCGTTTGGGTATCAGAGTCCTTGTAAACACACTCGCCACGAATAAAAGGTGATCATTTAGACTGGCCGAATAATCATTTTTTTATTTCACCTTAGCAAGTTCCACTTTCATACCATTTTTTAAAGATTTGAGATTTTTTTTCATATTTTTTTCTGCATGAAATCAAGCATATTCTTTTATATTTTATTTTGCACCCGTGTTACTTTTTTATATTTTTTATTTTCCAGTACTGTCCTCTGCCTACCTGATTTTTTTCTAGTCAATTTGTTGTTTGTATATATTTTAATTATAATAAATTGTTTGTATATATATATATATATATATANTTTATATTTTTTATTTTCCAGTACTGTCCTCTGCCTACCTGATTTTTTTCTAGTCAATTTGTTGTTTGTATATATTTTAATTATAATAAATTGTTTGTATATATATATATATATATATATATATATATATATATTTCAAATATAATAAATTGTTTGTATATATATATATATATATATTTATTTATTTTCTTTCTAGGCAAATATGATAAACGTATTGTATTTATATTTATTTTAAATCTATTCAAATATATAATAAACTGAATGTATATATATATATATATATATTATTTTAAATTGAAAACCGTATATATCATATTTAGTACCGAGGCCACTATTCCCCCCTAAATATTCACAGTATACTTTTCACTGTGTGTAAACAAAGCCAGTTATGTTTATACTAGTAATTATATATTGTAAATATTCACAGTATACTTTACACTGTGTATATACTTTTTATGACTAAATAAATATTGTAAAAATTGTTATGTTTGTGTTTTAACGTCTACACCCTCACCTCCCTCCTATCCTATAAATACAAGCTCATATAGCTTATAAGCTCAGTCTCAAACATTATGGACAAGTTGAAACATCCATTTTCGGCCATCATAAGCGGCCATTCCGGTTGTGGAAAGTCACATTTTGTAGAAGACTTTATCCGTCACTTGGACACAATGTGTGACGTTAAATTTGATAAAATCACCTGGTATTATGCTTTATGGCAACCGGGGTTCGAAAAAGACGGGAAAAGTCCCCACGTCATATTCTGTAAGGGTTTGCCGGAAATACATGACAACTCTAATGACTCTCCACATCTGATTATACTGGACGACCTGATGCGTGTAGCCAACGAAGTGGTCATCGATCTTTTCACCAAAGGATGCCACCATCAAAATATTAGTGTCATGTACCTTACACAAAATATATTGCATCAGGGCAAGGGCCAAAGAGACATTTCCTTAAACGCACATTATATCATGCTTTTTAAAAACCTTAGGGATTAAGCTCAGATTCAACACTTTGCAGGACAATTCTGTCCTGAAAATCCCTCTTTTGCAAGAGGCTTACACGGATGCTACAAGAACCCCTCACGGCTATATATTGTTAGATTTCAAACAAGGTACAACAGAATGGTTCAGATATAGGACCTACACAAATGTCGGGTGCTGCGTGTACCTACCACACAAAATCTATAAAAACAACGACACTTCCCGCTTACAGATCATTTCATAACCATGAGTCCCAAAGTGCTGAAACAGGCCCCTCTGCTTCGAGCGATGTATCGCATGAACCCTCAACAACGTGTCGCTTTGATAAAAACGGCCGACAAGAAACTGTGTTGACTCTGTTTGCGAGTGTGCCTACAACACTTTAAAAGGGCGAGTACCGCTGAAAAATGCGCAGAAGACAAAGTTACGTGCTCACAAGCAGGTGTTGCGCAAGTTGTTCAAACAAGGAGAATGCTGGAGGAAGAAGAGACGACTAATATTGTGGATTTAGTCAACGATCTGGTCAGAGCAAGAAGACACAGCGAACCGGTGGGGTGGCGAGAGTTTCTCACGGTGCTGCAAAAAATAAGCGTTCCGAAAGAATTTATTGTAAATCCGAAACGTTTGGCGCCCATTAAATATCCGACGCCCGTACCACAACCACTTACACCGTCGCAACGCCCTGAGAAGAAGACACTAAAGAGGGTAGATGAAAACAGGTGGCTGCCGTTCGGAGTTTAATGGACCGTCTAGCCTACATCTACTACGACTCTTCTCATCCTGCGGGGTTTGCAGGGGCGGCGTCGCTCATAAAGGCGTCTAAGAAAGATCCCGAAAAAGTACGAAAATGGCTTCGTGCGCAGGACACTTATACCCTACACAAACCTGTGGTAAAAAAGTTTCCACGCAACAAGTACGTGGTGTAAAACATTGAAGATCTCTGGCAAGCCGATCTCAACGATCTGTGAAGTCTCAGAAAATACAACGACGATGCACTACACTTGTTCACCGTCATCGACGGGTTTAGCAAGATGGCATGGGTGAGGACGCTTCCATCCAAGACGGGGAGCGTCGTGAGAGACGCCTTTCGTGACATTTTCAAGCAAA